>CABFWB010001865.1:122396-135310 GCA_902151455.1 Timema bartmani | reverse complement strand
AAAAAAATTTCTGTACATATGGCCTTAACTATGTTATTTTTGATCAAATAATTAGTTTTATAAATATAGGTGATGAAACTCGAATCAGTTATGTAGTCTTGCCTGGGATCAATCTCAACCTTGGTGAAATGAGGTAGTTGAATAGCGTTTTATATCTCCTTAATAGGCAAATGCCGTTGCATTCCCTATTACTCTTCTCGTTGGTTTCTTATTTAATTCGACCATTAATACAGTATTGTGTTTCAACGTAACATATATTTTAGCAATATTTGTTTGTAATAGTTGACTATTGTATAAAATATGAAATACAATACTTATGGTGAGCACTGGACTTAGTTTCTTAGAATGTTTAATTTTATCTTCAATGTGGACGCAAATGAGAGAGGAGAAGAATGAATTCAGCCGACTCTGCGTTGCAAGTGCGTGCGGGCGCGTTAAAACATGTAGGTTACTATCAAGTTGACCAACTTTAGAGTTGCGCCGAGCTTAAAGCCAAACACGAACTATTTAATTGGCCGACTGGATAGTTGCACGAGCGCACGCACACAAATGGGCTAATGGTTCTCAAATGTTGCAACTAAACAGTTGGCCAACTGGATAGTTGCATGAGCATACATGAAGAACTCTACAAATGAAGACAAACTCAATGGGCTTCATGTACAGTACATATTAAAAATATATGACACGCCATAAACATAATTTTTCTTACTCATAGCAAGAGATGTAAACTCTACAGTAAAAAATATAAAATATGGCAACTATGTAGATATAATTGTGAAAGAATTATATTATTATTTATGTATTTATTTATTTACTATAATATTTATGACAAGGGTTACTAAGGAAATACAATAGGGTGGTAGACTGAAGAGACGAGATTACTCAAGAAAAATTACACCAGCATCAGCAAAGCAAATTCAATGAGGATCTATTTCTCTGATGAAATCAAGGAATGTATGCCACTTCATCAACCCTGTCACTGGTATTAATTAAGTTAAACTATTATTGGATATTGAAGAGTTTATTCCTAAAACTAAATCACGTTTTTATAAAGAAATACAAAGAAAATTGAGTTTTAAGCTTCCTTTAAAACCATATGATTGAAGTTAATCTATCTCAACTCCTTCAAAAAATACCAACCATGGCCTATTAAGTGAATATTATTGACTTTATAAAGTTTTATCACTAGGTTCTATCGCTATTTTTATTGTTTACTTCTGTTTTTCAAGGTCAGCAGATCTTTGATGGTTAATTTGTTATTTCTCATTGTGAGCAGCAGATCCTTAGCAATATTTCTATAAAATCACGCCTTACTATCCGATATGTTTATACGCATATGTACTAAGTAAGATTATATGCTAAGGAAAATCTAAGGTTGAATTATACTAAGAGTACTCGCATTTGCTTGAAGGGAAAGTGGGAAACAATTTGGTAAAAATCATCCTCAATACACCTAACTGTGATTCAAACATCGATCTCCTCGTTATTGGCAGTCCGCTCTATTGCGAAATCGATGCCCTAAACCATTTAATAACTGAAGCTGGTCCAATTTATTTCGTAGCTGATGGTTGTTTCTGAGGGTCGGTAAATTTGTATTAGTATATTCGACTTTGCAAAGTCTGAGTCAGATGGTTGTTTTTAGGAAATATTGTAATTTATTCTCACATGGAGTAGCATAATATTCAAATTTCATTTTTGAAGCTGTGACATATGTAAGCTATGCTTAAAATATTAAAATCCAACCAAAATAAGCACGGTGCCAAAAAGTAAAATTCTGTCCACACACAGAAATAAACAAATTTATTCATCATTCAAGTGCTAAAAAGGAGATAGATGAATTCCAAAAGTAATTAATAACTAATAACTAGTTATTATTAATCACAAACATTTTTAAGAAACCAACTGTTTTGTGAGCCTAGCCTAATAAGGAAGTTACTACCGCATAACAATAACAGTTTTAAAATATAAGGCTACTAAAATAGTGTACACATATGTTACTTAATGAAATTACTTGGCCTTATTATTTTTATTACTCTTGGTTAACTCAAGCTGGCTGTATTTTAAATATGTCTTGGTTTGATATAAACTATACAATTTTAACTTTGTTTGGAATTTTACTACCTTAACTGATGCTCAAATTGGAGAGCGTTAAGAAAAAGATTATTTAATTTAATTTAATTTAAATTAGTTGAAAAATGACACCTGGTCACAATAATCGAGCCTCGGACATTTGATTAACGCCCCAATGCTTTACAGCTGAGCTATACAAGATTCATATATGAAAGAACAACTATTACTTAACTAATTTTATTATAGTTAGGGAAGAGTTCGAAACTTTTAAAGGTCTCAAACTATCTTCTCTAGGATACTATATTGAGCAGTTATTTTTTCTTTAATATTATTAAATAACATCATTTATAGATTTCCTATTTAAATAGTAGGCGTTTATATTATATCTAGCTTATATCAAAATTAAAAACTATATATCATAAGTTTCTACAAACTTATCACTCTTTGTCGTCCCCGAGGTGTTAAATTTATACGAGTATTTACTGATTCCTAAAAAAAAGGTTCAAGTTTAAAGGGTTATTTAAGAAGAAACACTTTCATCAAAAACCGGATTTAATGTTTACCTGAAATCGTTCGATATTTTCCTTTGTTATTGTGTTGTAATTAAATCAATTTTAAAATTGATATTTTACATTATTTCTGTCTATAACCAGTTCTAACTAATAGGGATTTATCATTTTATTCATGTTGTATATTAATGTTCGTCCATCAAAGGTTCTTTTAACTGTTGGTCAACACTTCTGAATTAAAATGAACATTATTATTAATACTAGGCCTTGTAGACTCGTCCACACAATAGCAATTATAAGTGTTATATAAATGTATAACAACTTATAGCGATCAAGACGATTGAGAGGATTTGGTTTTTTGAAGGTGAGGAATAAATAATGAATAAACAATAGAATGGGAGTTGGTCTGAATAAAGCTGGAAGCAAAACACTATGAATTTTGGTCGTTTCTTTACTAGAGACATTCTCCACGCTCCTTCTTCCCTTCCATCAACAACGAAAAAAGAATGAGCTATATTTTAGAGTCAAACTAAAAAATAAATAGAAAATAGATTAGATTAATTCAATAAAACAATGAAATAAAAAGAAAGTTAAAGGACAGCTATCACATTTTTTGTGGTAAATATAACATTGCGTTTTATGGTATCTCCAAACTTTAAAAAAAACTTTTGAGAATAAATAAAAAATGTATAAAAAAACTGGTTTTGTTGCCAAAGAACATATTGTAAGGGCTGTGGAGCAAGCCAACTTGTGGATTTACAAAGGAAAAAAAACAATGTAATCTTCAGTAATCAAACGCAGTTTCATTTCTCAAGCCATAAAGACTCCACCCACGCCGTTGGCACTTCCATAACACATTTTATAAGTTCGTTTACCAATCATAAACGGGAATGGCTGAATCTTGCTCGCCTGTGTAATTGAATTTGATGGTATTATTTTAAAACTAAATACATTCCTTTAATAGCTGATCTGCAACAAGTACAAAATATTACTATAAAATCACTCAATATTACTGAAAACCAATACCAATATTATGTGGAAAATCTTGTTTATTATGTCCCAACAAATTACAGCGAATGTAAATATGTTTAGCTGTTTAAATACTTAATACTAATAATGTTCATGATTTTGTTAGTGAAGCGTAATTAATGTAGATAATCAAGAAATAAAACTTTGATTCTATAAATAACTTGATGTTCAAATACTTAGACAAATATCAACGATGACAACGGGAATAACTACTGTCATTATTTATCCTTAGTCTGGTTTCACACCAACGAGTCCCAGGTCGAGTCGGACTCACCAATATTGAGACAAGTACATATTGTATTTGATAGCACGATGGAGGACCGATAACTTTCACACCGGCGAGTCGAGTCACCCCGAGTATAACCGAGTCTAACCGAGTCAAGAGTCCATGATGCAGCAGATTACAGATTTCGTCAGTCTAGTCCGAGTCAAGTGTATTATTTCCACATACTTTTCAAGGCTAATAGCATGGACACTGAATACCTCATTGTTCTCGTTCAAGATAATCCTTCGATTTTTAACCCATCCCTTCCCGAACATCGGGATGGAAATGCAGTTTCCGCTATTTGGAAACAAATGTGAAAAACTACCAAAAGTGCAAAAGTGGGTAGATCCACATTAAGCGACGTCTTTTTAAGCGTCTACGCCGGCGCCTCCATACAATTGTATTTATAGAAACCGCTAGGAATGCAATTATCTTGCACGAGCTCTTTGATCAAACTAGTGGACTCAATGACTCGACTCACTCGTGCGAAAGGCCTTGACTCTTGAGTCAGATTGGACTCGACTTGGAACTCGTTGGTGTGTAACCAGCCTTAGAGTAATAAAATGATGACTCTTCAATAAAACATGTTAGTATGAACAAAACAAATTTGTAATTAAATATAGCCAGTAATATAATTATTTTGGTGTGGTTTTCATGTTTTTCCGATTTATTCTCCGATAGTAAAATTGAACATTTATAATAAAGATTAACTTTTATTGAAGTATATAAAAATAAAAAGTTTGATCTTAAATCAATAATTTGAGGATAATTGTAGTTTATTTTACCTATATTTGTGTCATGTAACTACTCAAAGTGTTTTAGAATAAATTTATAAAAATAGTAGGAGTAAGTTACACAGATGTATTAATTATCCATCAAGGGTGTGAAATTTATTAAAGTTAGATTTTAAAAATCTACAGGCAAAATAAATATAGCATTTTTTCAAAGAGGTTGTAATAAAATCTTGTCTTTCAATTTGTTTGTTATAAGAATACAGATGAATTAAACTAATTTTTGGGACAATTTGCGGGCTATTTATGTAAAATAGAAATAAGTTCAAATGTTACTATATAATATAATTTTTAAACTTATTCAATATTTATTTCCTAATAGTAGTGTGGTGAAAAAATATAATAATGATGTATTTATTTTTTATATTTATTTATTTTTACTTATTTATTCTTATGTTGTGTTGTATATTGTTTATGAATTTTATTTTTATTCTGTATGAATATACGAATGAATTTAATTTAATTTATAGCATATATATATATTTATATATAATGTTGGGCGCCAACTACTAACCACTTTTATTTCGTAAGGTAGGTAGATTTTATTATTAAATAAATTTATCCCCATAAACTGCTCAGCGGTAAGACGAAAACCCTTTCTCTCAAGACCCCTGGACTTTACCTAAAGTTTTAACTCAAGTTGGACACTTACAACCGAAGACTTCCTGAAGCAGATTATTATTCTTGCCCTGGACATCCAATCTGCTGAGAATATCTATACATGGGATGCAAGTTAAAAAAAAAAATACAATGTACATACATACATCCAGAGGTGTCAGTTACGGACTCATGTGGAAAAATGCTGGAATTGGCCAGATCTGGGAATGCCAGATTTGCCCCAGTTCTGGGCATATCTGGCCCAGATTTGGGTATATCTGGCCTATATCTGGGTATTTTTGGCCCATATATGGACCAGTTCTGGCCAGATATGATTTTTCCACATGGATAGGATGAAGTTCTCAATTAACTTTCTATGAAGCCAAGAAAAATTAACATAAGACTTAAGTGAATTAGTGCAAAAGTGATTTTGTGAGTTAAGTGTTAGTGCAAGTTGCTTATTAGAATTTTCAGATTTTAGCTCATAAATTAATTTTGTAAATCAAATTTCTAAAATAAAATTTATTGAAACGTGCATGTTTGTATATTCTAACAGTATGCATGTATAAAAATTTGTTCATAACAAAATTTAATAGTCATAATAATTACAGAATTATGACCATTTTTATACATTTTAAATTATTTTTGATATTATTGTATTTATTTTGATGCATTTTCATTTTGCAGTACTTAAATTTACAAATTTTCCCACGGTAAAAACCAATGGACCCCGCTAAGTTGGTCAGTGAAACTACAAACACACAAACGAATCCTGGCTGCGCCAGTGTACAGGTTACCTGGGCTTTTGGAGACCAAGGGAATATGATGTAATGTAATTTATTTTAGAAGTTCACACTTTAAATTAGCCATCAAATCTAGTTGCTATGCGCTATCGTTACCGCATCATGATAAAAAAAAATATAGTAACGCGCTCATAGATAGTAATATAAGCATAAGGTGCACAATATAATTTATTAACATACATGTACATAACACACAGGCAGTAGCGCGCTAATAGACAAGGAAGTACAAGTCACGCAACATAATTAAGAAACAAGTACAAAACACGCAGCCAGTAGCGGGCTTATAGACAAGGAAGTACAAGGCGTGCAGCATAATTAAGAAACAAGTACAAAACACGCAGCCAGTAGCGGGCTTATAGACAAGGAAGTACAAGGCGCGCAGCATGCTTAATTAACATACAAATATAAAAAAAATCTTCATGTAGTAACAGATTAAGAAATACTTTCCTAACTGAAACAAAATATATTATCTTCCTTTTATTTGTGTGGACAGGTATGAATCAATATTTTTTGTCATTTTTTATTGCATTTTTTAGAAAATCTTTTTAGTTTATAATTTTATATCTAATACAAACTAATAACTTGTTCCTAGCATGATTAGTAAACACGAAGTCAAGGTATATTTTTAAATATTTATAATAAGAAACTTTGATGATAATTTGTCGTCTGTAGTAAAATTAAACTTTATAAGGAGTTTTTAAATTTATAATAAAGGAACTTGATCTGGTTCGCAATGCACCAAAACAAAAGATGAACTGTCATATATAAAACCAACCACTAAACAAAACACTATCGAACAAAACAAAATACAGCTAATTATTACGAGGGGTCCACTTTAGTTCTATCACGTGAAAAGATTAAATTCAAGTGATCTCACCGCGTATTGAAAAAACAAAACTTAAAATAAAATTATACCTTTTACCTGAAAATGAATATTTGTACTCGAAAATGAGGAAAATGTGGAACACTCATTGTGGTGGGCTAATTTGACTCCATGCTTGCCCACAAGATAATGTTTATTTAAAAATATATATATATTAATCAATAAATTACAAGAAGGTTCTAAAACAATAAAATGAAAATGTTAAAAATAATTAAAAACTCACCTGAACACCAATAACGGTTATAAACAACACTATACATACAAACTTTGAGTTCATGCCTGCCACCACTTGTATAAAAACACCGCTAGGCAACAACATTGTTGTCCCATTTTTAAAAATCCAGATGCAAGTTCATATTTGGGCACGAATAAAAGAAAGTACTGACGAATAACTCAAGCAGATTTTTGTCACGTGGTGTTTTTAAATGTGTGCTGAATTCATTTGAACTCACTCTACCTAATTATTACGAGATAGGTGGAACCTAAACGGACCCCACCTCATAAAAATTCCATAAACGGCCTAATTTACAGCATGACTGTTTCACTTTCTGAAATACATGGGCGCAAATAGAGCACAAACGAATGTGCAAAAATTAAAATGGCAATATGATGGGCTAGTTTCAGTTGCATGTCTCACTTTCATTTCATATCGGCATAATATAATATTAAATAAATTTTGTTGCGTGATATTTCATTAGATAAATGGGAAACCAAATAGCCATACGTAGTTATATTTTATGAATTTAAGGGGAATGTTGGTAAGTGGAATTAAAGAAACCGGGCAAAGAATAACATACATTTTGTGAAACGTACCTTTACTTTTTTTTTTAAGAAATATTTTCATATGGCATTTAAAATTTCTAAAGCTATACAAATAATTAATTATTCTATTAAATTTCAATATTGATTGTTGAAACACTTTTGCCCTTCCCATTCCACATTTCATCTGTATTATTCGTGATTTGTTCGTTTGAGTTGTGTCCACTTTCTCCTCAGTTCCCCTCTTTCGGTTAGTTCTACAGCATAGAACCATAGACCAAGTCTCTATACTGGCGACATGTCCAAATGTAATACTGCTTGGATAAAATGATCCAGCATTTGTTTGGAGATATAGTGAGAAAACCACAATGAGTATCACAGTGTAAAAATATAGCACCCAGAGTCAGTTTGTCTGGATGGGATTCGAGCAGAGACCAAGCTCGACTTCCCGGGTTAGTGTTTGACGTACAGAACCACTACTTACCACCGATACATGAATCCTATTACTACAAGTAATTAATGTTTCAGAAAAGTATTCATAAAGGAATTGTATTTATAAACATAATTAATGGACATGTTATTTATAATACTATATATATATATATATTGTTATTCAAATTTATTTTACTAATCTTAATTTTTTTTAATATCTCCTAATTGCATTTAGATGAGCTATTTAAAAAAATATATTTACACTTTAAATATCTTTATAAACACATTAAACTAATGCAGTTATTCCCCTCCCCCCGATTATCATATTATGTTCATCATTATATCATAGTATTTTCCTCTTCAATACAAATCTAAGTTTGTATAAAATTGACTTTGAAATCCATCCTTTTTAAGTATCTGTCGAAATATCTACCAGCCAGATTATTAGTTATTATTACTTTGAATGCCGATAAATTTAAATAATGTATTCGACCAAACTAAGGTAATACAAAATTGAATGTTAAATTAATGATGGCACTAAAAACGTAGACAGCACTGGCAAGCTTTGGGAGAGAGGACGCTTCGCTTGGTACTTCAAGTTGGTTAGTGAAGCGCGCGCTGTTGCCTAAACTCTCCGAGCAGTGTTGCATGAACTCTGAAGCAGCCAGCTGCAACAAAAATGCCCAGGTCGATCGACGTCCCAGCTCAGCGTTGCTGCTTCTCCCGGGGATTCTCAAGGCCATTCAACCTACAGCTCGCAGCCATAGAAAGTTTTAACGAGTACATGTAAAAGTATACGATAGCAGTTATATGTGAAGATATTTTAGATTGCACGAGCATAAAGATAATTATAGTTATGTAATAAAGTTGATAAGTATGATTGAAAATGTGTTATTATTGTTTGATAAGTTATTTATTGTATAGTTGACATGTATACTATCATTTATCATGTTTATATAATAATACAATACACTTCTAGCTTTCCGTTATTATTATTTTCATTGTTACTGCGCAGCTCAATAATTAATTTACTACCCACGCTTCCCCTCCCTTTTTGACGACTGCAGCAGTAAAAACGCAATCATTATCTTGCTGCTCGTTTTAGTAATAGATTAGATAATAAAACATAAGCTTTCTGATTTCCCACGGTTCTTTTGTTATTTCCAGTCTGCCCCCACCCCATACAACTGCGCATGCCTAACTGCGCAGTTACTAACAGCGTTTTCCCTTTTCAGTTTCGTTGGCAGCGCAGTGTCAGATAGCGATTGCACAACGCTCTCAACATGCTGTCCTCGCAGTCTCAACATAACAGGGTGAGAAGTAGAATGAGAGAGAGAGAGCTGCTGATGTTGGTTCGTTTGTTCGTCAGTTCGTGTTTTAGTTAACACGTCAGACTATTCATTTCCCCTCCCTCCAAGGTAATAGCTTGGCTACGCGCCATAGAACTAAGGTCATGTGAGGAAAGGGGAAATGCCGGTTGCCTAGCAACGCTCAACTGGTGCTCAGAACAGAAGTCATATAACCGCCTTTTATGTGCTGCTCTAAAAGTATAACACTTTTATGATTCAATCAATACACCTCCGTGTTTAGATAAATAGTGAGTAAGATTTTTGTTTACAAGGTTTGAAAGTATTTAGGGTAGGGTTAGCCCAAATTAAATCTATGTCGTAGTTAAGGTTTTTATTTTGGGGTGATAAATTTGAAACCATGGGAGCAGAATTTAATTACGTGTTTTTTTGATGCGTTTAATAATGTCACAGCTTTAAAATGCCACCGAGTAGGGTGTTGAATTTTAAAATATATTTAAATTATGTTTCGAAGAAACAATGTAGTTCCTAATACCAAAAGTTCTTAGATTTTTATATTAGAATTAGATACTTGGTTTTGTGATAAAAAATAAATAAACTATGTATATTATATAATTAGTCAATTATATAAATAGTAAAAATCTTTTATTTTTACATAAATATGTTACAATTGTCAGCTTTATAACACATGGCATGTCGTGTGAATACATACAATTAGATTTAGTATCTTTTTGAACTGTTAGGACGTGTTCTAGGGCTAATCCGACTATGGTAACCCTGTTCATACCATTATTTTGCCATCTCAAATTCTCTCTCCCACTAAACGCAGCTAGGGGCATAGCACTGAAGCAATAACAGAGTAGGGAGGGGACGATGGAGTGGTCACGTGTGTTCTATGTGTGGGGTCTCGGTCTCGTGTCTCTATGGAGCGTATCGACTATCGATTCGAGAGCGAATGCCGAGTTATCCCGAGATTATACGAACATGTGTCTCACTCTGTTTTATTTTACAAAACAACTATGTTAGAGACATGTTTCACGGGTTGGTTAGGTTCTTGTAAACTTGATAATAATTCCTACCATAGTCAACTTGATATTCCGAACGAGTGGAGTATTATGGATGGTATCAAGGTCATCTAAGGGCAAGGGAGGGTGGGGGAGACATATGAGCCTGACTTCACTTTAGAGGGAGCCGGCAGACCAATGCTCGGTTCGACCCCCCTTTGACACCTATTTCTGGCCTCGAGCTGTGCTCCAAGCCGTAACACACTTCCGTAACAAAACCGGCGAGCCAGAAGCGGTAAGGGATACCACTCGGCTATCTACTATATATACAGAGAGGACATCCCTATGCTGTAGCGTTGCGATAAAGTGAAGCCAGTCACGCCCCCCTCACAAAGGACGGACCAAGCCGCTGTATGGCATAGTATGGCGACCGGCCGCCGGCTTAACATGAGAAGCATAGGGAAAAAAAGGGACACGCGCTCATTTGAATTAGAATACAACCCGATTGAGAGCTTTTAGATGTTTTATGTAAGTAGGGTGTAAATGTTGAATAAATCTGCGTTATTTTTATGTAAAAAAAAAAAAGAGATTACTTTGTATTTCGGGTAATAACAAGCGTCTGAAAATGCAAATCAGCCTAAAATCTAGATTGTTGTTGCTAATATTAATAAATTAGCTTCAAATTAGAGTATGTTTGAGCTAAAAGGAATAGATAATTATTTTTTTAGTAATGTAGTATTTTTTTTTCAACTCATATTAGCTTTGTTGTAACTTAACTAACTTAAGTAAATTGTGAGAATAGTAACTGTTATGCACAGAATAATTCAGCTTGGGAGGGGGGAAATTGTAAAATACTTAGTATCTTCTTCTTTCTTAGTTTATTAAGTACCTTAAATATATAACATCAAATTATATAACGTATAGGTATATATAATCATGACTGATGCTTGGATATGCAAGCAGCCATGCGTCACTCGGGATGATTCATAGCCCCTCAATATATATATAATAGCTCCATGGTCTACAATTGGTTGTGTCATGTGTGGTTTCACCCATGCGTTATGGACTTGAAGGTAGCTGCAGCGTATATATATATATACACATCCACTTAGCGTTAAAGAAGACGAAGGATGCTGGTGGCCATTGTAAAAATTTTACGCGAATATCACCAATGGATTTGGAGTTTTTAATCTTCTTGATAAGAAGAAAGAGATGAAAGCAAAATACAAAAGTGAGACCACCGCTCGGAGCGCTATTACGGCTATTGTTCACACTGGGCGGCCCTCGAGCTGAGCCCCTAAGCGAGCGTTTCTTTGATGTTTCGGAATGAGGCCTCCGAACAGAGCATTGAGCTGATTTTGTTGCCGTTCGGTGTTACGCGTAGATAATAAAGGTATAGATTATAGAATGGTAACTCTCTGTAGTATGACTAGAACAGGAATTTGAGCGCTAGGTGGATGTAAGATGAACTAATGTTATTAGCTTAGTGCAAAACTGTAATAAGTACTAAAGTGCCAAACTGTACTACGTACATTTGTAATTGGTTATATCTTATATACATTATTACGATAGCTCTAATTTTAGATCTCGGAACCTAATGCTCAATAACAAGAGAGAGAAACAGAAGTATAAAGATATATACAATTCTTTGTGAAGTAAATGTAGGCTAATGTAGGTTAAGCCACTAAATATTTTGTTTCAAATAATCTTATTTATATGGATTGAGTGGGTAATAAATTCACATTAACTAACAAGTCTATTAAATATTTTAATAGGCATTCAAAATAATTATTAAAAATGATTGGTTCATGCCATTATTATGACTTATTTGTGTTAAGAACATCCCAAAAACGCACAATACGTTCAAAGATAAATACAAATTTGTCAGACAAAGCTTAACCTAACTTATGATTGTAGTGCTCTCCATTTGTAGTTGTGACATAGGCTACGGACAAATTTATACACACTCATTTTAAAGCTCTTGAACCTAATATTAAATAGAACAAACTTTAAGAAGTAATACTGGCGCATTTTAAATTTCAATTTTCACGGTTTTAGAGCAAATTATAGAAAAAATAGCGAATGCAAATGAATTGAGATTTTAAATATAAAATATTTTTAAAAAAAACATCGTATTTCTTCGACAGTAGCGCTAATGCGTTTGGAAGAGAAGTTAACCCTGTTTCCCCTTACCCCTCTAGAGATCCCAGCCCATGATGTTCCGGGTCCCATACACACTATCGAGCATGTTACGGTGCTCGGCTCGGGGCGCGGTTACGTTACGGCAGGGTCCCATACACACTATCGGGCATGTTACGGTGCTCGGCTCGGGGCGCGGTTACGTTACGGCAGGGTCCCATACACACTATCGAGCATGTTACGGTGCTCAGCTTGGGGCGCGGTTACGTTACGGCAGGGTCCCCTACACACTATCGAGCATGTTACGGTGCTCAGCTCGGGGCGCG
>CABFWB010001865.1:103107-118623 GCA_902151455.1 Timema bartmani | reverse complement strand
TATTTCCTTAGTTAATATGTTTTGTTAGTCTGGATAGTGAACACAATCACTAATACTTCGTATTTCCTTAGTTAATATGTTTTGTTAGTCTGGATAGTGAACACAATCACTAATACTTCGTATTTCCTTAGTTAATATGTTTTGTTAGTCTGGATAGTGAACACAATCACTAATACTTCGTATTTCCTTAGTTAATATGTTTTGTTAGTCTGGATAGTGAACACAATCACTAATACTTCGTATTTCCTTAGTTAATATGTTTTGTTAGTCTATCCAGCTTTGTTGTCTGACTAATGAACACAAACACAAATAATTTTCTTTAAATGTACATAAACATTAAAATGGTGGGGGCAAGCTCTATACTTGTATTTTATTGTTTTATCTAAACCGTAAATAAAAAAGTTTTTATGTCAAATTTCGTGGGGGGAAGGGGTTGAACTCCCAAAATACCCCCTTGGCTAGGGCCTTGAGCTTGGCCTTGGCGAACCCCAAAACGTCGTCTCTTCTTTCGTCTCCTGATAATTGCTAGTAGCACCAGATCCTCGTCAGACGACTCCATTACGATGGAATTCTCCCCTGTGCCATGTACCATTGTATCTGAAAGTTCATGTTGCATGTCTCATTCTGTATGTTTCAACAAAAATGTACTGTTGATATCACCGTGTGAAGAAAAGTAAACTCTAGGTTTCTTCTGGAGCAATATTTGATTTATTTTGACCCCAAAAAAATATCTTGGTATAAAAACAGCAAAATAAATTCCCCTTTTCATGCTTCCCCCTCCATCCCATCTTAAGGTAAAGTAGTTAATGTATTTTAATAATAATAATAATAATAATAATAATAATAATAATAATAATAATAATAATAATAATAACAATAATAATAATAATAGTAATAATAATAATATGAATAATATAATATTTTAATACATTATCAATACTATTAATATATATTAATATTTCAATAAAATATTAATAATACATATTATAATTAATCATATTAATAGCAGTAATAGCAGTAGTATTTAAAATATTTCAATAAGCTATTAATATTATTAACATTGTAAATATCTCATTCTATACAACTCATTATGAATGTCTAGTTATACTAGAATCCAATCCCATACAGTACTTACTTTATCTTAACATTAGTACGCAAAAAAACATGAATAGAATGTTTTAATTAATTAAAAACTGAATAAATATTAACGCCACGAGAAAGCTTTATTACTATATTTCCTACAGTTGTGAAATGCGGTTTATGGTAGCCCCTGTGCACGAACATGTGCTCCTGAAAGCTGGAATTTTAAAACTTAGATAAACTCTTTTTACCCTTTTTTATTATTTTCTATTCTTTTCACCCCTTTAATATATTTTACCCTTTTTTACACTTTTCATCCTTTTTACCCTGTTTACCCTTTTTCCCCTGTCCACCCTTTTCACCACTTTAATATATTTTACACTTTATAACCTTTTTACTTACCCCCTTTTAAAAATTAGATAGGATCTTATTTTTACTCTTTGTCCTTTTTGCACTTTTTACATCTTTTTAAACTTTTTACCCTTTTCAGTCTAAAACATTTATCCTGAGGTAAGCCGGGTAATTAATGTAAAAAGGGGTAGTAAGGGCTAAAAGACTAAAAATGGTAAAATTGTTAAAAAGTAAATCTAATAAAAACGGGAAATAAGACTAAAAGGGCAAAAATTGCAAAATTGTTCAAAAAGGACCAAAATGTCAAAAAGATCAAAACGGGCACAATTGAGCAAAAATGGTAAAAAGTGCAAAAAGGGTAAAAATGTTAAAAAGTAAATCTAATCAAAAAGGCAAAAGGGCAAGACTGTCCAAAAAGGACTAAAGTGTCAAAAAGTTAAAAAAAAAAGCAAAAAGTATAGAAATGGTAAAAAGGGAAAACAATAAATCATAAAAAATATTAAAGGTATAAAGGTTAAAAATGGCAAAATAAATAAAAATTGTAAAAAGATTAAAAAGTCTCAAAAGAGCCATAAGTGGTAGAAAGGAAAAAAGGGTAAAACGGTTAACGGTGTAAAAAGTGTAAGCAGGGTAGAAAGCCTAAAGAGCGTAAAAATGGTAAAACGGATAAATAGACCAATAACGGGAAAAAAGGCAAAAATGGTATTGCTTTAGGCTCAAGAGGGTAAAAAGATTAATAAGTGTAAAAGGCAAAGATGGGACAAATTGGTAAAAAAGATTAACAGGGTAAAAATGTTTAATGGGGTTAGTACGGTAAAGAATAAAATAAAAGTTTGTATGGATTTAATTACAACCCTCTAACAACATTATGTATTGTGTTATGTATTGTGTTAGAGAGAGAAAGTATATGGGGTCTTAATTAAACTTTGACGTCTCCGTATTCCGGTCATTTTCCAACCACCTAACTTTGCGATTATGAAGTGGCTACTTTCAAAATCTAACTACGAAACATACATAAAATGTCACATTTTTCAACATGGAATTTCAAAATTTTCCGGGGGAAGTCACTCACGAACGCATGCCTGGATTTTGAGATCAGAATTCGCCACTGGTTTATTTTATACTAAAATTAACAAAGCTACTTGAAAAGATTTTCCGTGCGAAGAGCGGGTACATCAGCTGGTAACATATAATTATACACTTGTTAAAATTGTGCTGTAGGATTGTAATGGTCGGTTAAAATTTTAATATCATTGCTGTTGATGCTAAAAATATGTAAGAAAATTACATCGAGGAAAAATAAATACAATATCATGCTGATGATATCAAATCTAAAGCTGAAGCAGAGGTAGAGACTACCAACTTTGTAAGCAAAACATACACATTCCCGCTAGGCAAGGAACTGAAACTAAAACAGCTGAATTTGAAGTTACTTTGAATTCATCACTTTCCTCCAATAGTCGAATTTTCACATTTAAAAAAAAGTGGAACCTAACTCTCCAAGGAATCACCTGATCTGCGATCCAGAGGATTTAGAAACAGTAAACGATCAGTTTCGAGAAAAATGGAATCTTGAAGGTCTCTTGGCATGTCAGAACAAAGACTCATAAATTATTTATTTATATAATATACACGTGCAATTACTCACTCCCCAAATAATTAATGTACCAATTTTAGATCTGAACAAATCAATTTGTGCATCGCACAGACTTTTTCTCGATTTTATCTTAAAATAGGCATTTTACTAAAAACTCGTAAGATTTGTGAAACGAAATAATAGGTCTATAAATTGCTGTAGAAACACTACACCAAAGATCATAAATTAAATAATACACTGTTACTTACTCTGTGGCACAAGGAACTAGGAACACTGTTACAGAGAAATTGAGAACAGTGAAACATCTTTGTCCACCAAAGAGCATAAGAATCAAATTCATTTTCAAAGACCTGAATTAAAAAGTATTATATTTGCTTATAGCTCAGAAACCATTGGTTTTGTAAAAATATTTTTCAAATATAAGATTTTTATATGTATTAGTATTACAACTTTACAATGATAAGCTATTACGTACCGGTATCTCAAACAGTTGCTGAGAAATGTTGAAAATGGCAAAATTTCCCGCATGTAAAGTACCTTAGAAATCATTTCCATGAGAAAATGATGATTACCATCTTGTTTAGAATTATAAACAATGTATAAATATACAATTTAATCAAAATCGTTTGAGTGAAATTTGAGAAAATCGATTTACTCTCTTTTTGTCCTTAAGTAAACTACTCTTAAATTTAGGGTTAGATATCTAATTCCAAAAATCCCTCGGGGACATTATGAAAACCCCAGATACCAAGTTTTATCCCAATCGGTAAAATAGTTTCGGTTCTAGCCTGAGGCACAGATAGACAGACAGACGGCATTGCGAAAACCAACTTTTTTTTTTGTTTCAGGGGGTCATGAAACGTCGACATTTATTAAAATCTTGAGTTCGATTTTTTTTACAATCACAATACTTTCTCTCCGAGGTGTTGAGGGAAAGTAAAAATACGTGCCCTACACAAGAGAGTAAAGAGGGAGGGTGTAAAAAAGTGAAGAATTCCTTCAGATGGCTCAGTGAAGAATACAGTCAATACTTGATTAGGCGAGAGAAGGGGAAAAACAAGTTTGGATGGGAAATGTTTGCTTGCATGACTCCCTGGATAGGCGATCTAGCAAATATTGTCACAGTGCAAACACAAATAAAACACAATCATGTAATTTGATTTATTGAACGAGTGAAGTGAGTTTTCCGTTTTAACTCCACCGATTTGCATTTGTCTGTCTGTAATGGATATGTCTCACGATAACATTTTAACCCATTAAGCGATTTAATTCAAACTTGGCACATTTGTTCTTTGTACCTTTAAACAGATCACGTTCATTGAGGAAAAAAAATCAAACCAAGGGTTGGGGAGATATCAACCCTTATATGAATAAAAACACGGCTTCTTGAATTAATTATTACATGTGTTTACCTTTTAGGTCATTTCCCTGAAACATTTTACGACTGAAAATTGGTATTTAGGTACAAACTACTATAATGAAATTTTGAAGTTTATGTATTGGGGTATTGGGGGGTAGAGGGGTGGGCGTGAGGCAGATAACTGGGGGCTCTTCAAACGAAATTTGCCCTGAGCCCCCCGTCTGTTAAGGGTGACCCTGAGTTAAGCTGTAAATTCCACGAGCAATAAACTGACAGGAGGAATCGATATAGCCAGAACAACTCTAGCATTCAATCTCTTTTAGCTTATCATAACTCAAAGCTGTTCTTCCATCTTTGTTTATCAATACAGCCTGATGCCTCACGGGGCTAATAGCGAGCGACCAGTCTACTACTCCTTCCTTTACCAATGAGCAGGGTCATTACAAACTAAGCAAAATAATATTTTGTAGCCAACTCAAATATCTCCCAAGTTGACGAAGCAGAAAAGTTTATATGAATTTTGATACCGATACTTACTGTTATCAATATTTACTGTTACCGATACTTACTGTTACCGATACTTACTGTTACCGATACTTACTGTTACCGATACTTACTGTTACCTATACTTACTGTTACCTATACTTACTGTTACCGATACTTACTGTTACCGATATTTACTGTTACCTATACTTACTGTTACCTATACTTACTGTTACCGATACCCACTGTTACCTATACTTACTGTTATCGATATTTACTGTTACCTATACTTACTGTTACCGATATTTACTGTTACCGATACTTTTCTTTAAATATCATATCCCTATTTCCTATGCCATAGAGAAAAGTTATTTTTGTAACACCGCGTCTTCCCGTTCGGGTTGTACACCTATGTACTAATTACACTTGTGTGTTAGGGATTAGGAAGGTTTAAATTAGATGAAGTGTACCCGCATTTAGGTGAAAGGAGAGTGGAAAACCACCCTTAGTACTCCCAACCGGGATCGAACCCCAATCGCCCTGTCTTCAGCAGTCTGATTTAGTGTGAGAGAAGTGCCTTAGACCGCGTAACCCCCGAAGTGGGTTGAAAAAAGTACTAGAAGAAATAACTGTATTCCCAAATATTCCCTAATTGCTTTTAACTTTTGAACTAATGGACGACTCATAAGTCATAGCGTCTGAATTTTGATTACCTAAAATGATCCAAAACCCTAAAGAGTGACTTCAAACTTTTAATAAATGTCCTAAAAAGAAAAACTCGTATTAAATTTACGACTAGATCAAACACACAATTTACAAAATTAATGTAAAATGCAATGAAAAGTTTTTAACAACTAAACTCCTGCATTCTGCTAGATATAACATTGATTTACAAATTTGTGTTTCAGAAGTAATAGCTACTCCCTTCCTAAAAAATTATAAAAATGACTCAAACCAAGAAAACATTACCTTAAATTATAAAAAAAAAAAAAAGACAAAAAAACTACCTATAAAATATAAATTAGTACAACAAGGAACTCATGAACAGATTATTGTACTTTTGAGCATTATGTGTGACAAACGAAAAAAAATATGACACGTCATCAAAATCTGGGCCCTGGTTGTAAATAATAATAATAATAATAATATTTAGCACCGCGTCTTACTACCCGTTCGGGTTATACGCTTAAGTACTAATTACGGTAATGGATTGGGAATTGGGAGGGTTGAATTTAGAGGAAGTGAACCCGCATTTGCGTTGAGGGAGAGTGGAAAACCATTTAGGAAAAACCACCCCCAGTTCACCCGACCGAGATTCGAACCTCGATCTTCCCGTCCTCAGCGGTCGAGCTCAACACGACTAGCGCGTCAGTCAACTACGCCACCGAGGCGGGTTGGTTGTAAATAAATGGTACGGTGCACGGCAGTATTTCCCACTCCTTTGCCCAAAAAGGAGATATTTACTCAATACTGAGAAAAGAGGAACGTCTTTATTCATCGGAGATCATAACAATCAATTTCTCAGACCTCAATTTAAAAATATATATTCGCCAATATCTCAGAAATTGTTAGTTTTATAAACATGTATTTTAAATAAAGTCTTTTTAATTGTAGAAGTACTACAACTTTACAGCGATAAGTTATTTTGTATCTCAAAAGATTTGGACAGATACGATCCAAATAGGAAATTTCCGAGCAAGTACCCTTAAAGTAATTGTTATGGGAAAATGAGAATGTTAAACAGTGCCTAGATACGAAATTTAATCAAAATCGTTAAAAGCCGATTTTGAGAAAATCGTCTCTAGTCCAAGTAACAGACAGACAGACGGATGGCATTGTAAAAACCACTCTTTCGGGTTCAGGGGGTTATGAAACGACGACAGCCATCAAAATCTCGAATTCAATTATTTTTGTCGATCGCAATACTTTCTCAACCCTAGGGGCGTGAGAAAGTAAAAATGATGGCAAAAGTTTGTAAAAAAAATTTAGAAATAAGAAATTCATTTCCTTCAATTTCAACCGAATTAAGCGAGCAAATTGGACTTCTTGAGGAAATATTTAAAAACTTAGACCCACTTCAGTGGCCGTATGGTCTAAGGCGTAACAGGTGTACTAAAGATGGTTTTTCCAAAATAGTTTTCCAGTCTCCCTCTACGCAAATGTGGGTACACATCCTAAAAATATAATCTTCCTCATCCATAAAAAATATCAGTGTAATTAATAAGACTTGAAACATAATAGGTAATTATTATTCCTCCTTCTCTTCAAACAATACTTCTCATGTACATGTTTCTATATATTATGTATATATTAGCACCACGTCTTACTACCCATTCGGGTTATGCGCTTTGTTTCGTTATAAAACAGTTAATTTCACCTTCTGTTTTTTAAAAGTTAACTGTGTCCGGACTATAGATGTGCAACCAAAACGAGAGCGCTCAAGTGAAGTGACTGCTCTTGAACGAGACAGTGTAATAAGAGCAAGTGAGAGCGAGCGTCTAGTCTCGGACGGAGCCGGTAAATGTTTCGAGCTCTCGATACTATACTGAGCTGTTTGCGCCGTCCCTAGATGTATGATTGTGTTCAGAGTGAGTCACTCGACAGACAGACGAACGATGGGAGGTAGAGAGAGAGACAGTTAAAAACGCGCCAGTCTACGATATATGATAAAGAGTGTACTTCAGACGCGTTCAACAACCGACTAACCACCACATAGTGTGAAGTACCTAGGTCTATAATTAGATCTTGACAACATTTGAGCTTTGAATGAGTGAATAAATGAGCGTGCAAATGGTTATTTCGTTTTTAGATTTTCTTTTTAAATAATAATATAAATTTTTAATAATATTATTACTAATAAATTAATATAATAATGTTATTAATTAATTAATTAATATTATTACTATTATTATTACTACTATTATATTTATTACCAGTGGTGGTGGCCGCGTGATCTAACGCGCTACTCTCGTGTCCTAAGACGGGGATATCGGGGTTCAATCCTGGTCGGGTGCACTGGGGATGGGGTTTCCTAAGTGGTTTTCCACTCTTACTTCCACGCAAATGTGGGTGCACTTCCTCTCAATTGAACCTTCCTGGTCACTAAACCATTATTGTAACTAGTAAATAAGCGTATAACCCGAACGCGATGCTAAAAAAACTATTTTTATGATCATTTATTATTTTATATATATAATGTTTCGCACTGTTCTAATTATTATCGCTGTAAACATTTTCATTGCTCACATTGGTGGGCACGCAGACTGCATGTCAGGCTCATCTTGTTTGGTTTGCTGGTGTCTAGGTTCGAATTTCGGTCATCTGAACTAAGGGTGTTTCTTTCGTGAATGGATTCCTACACGCGAATGAAGATGCATTTTCTTCTATATATAATCTCCTCATCCTTTAGACATAAGCGTAATTAATTCTAATACGCGAAAAGCCCAAACAGTTATGGACATGCGGTGTAGCAAAAATAATTTCCCGCAGAACCTAATTTAGGCCAGAGTTAGATCCATTAACACCCGCTGCGGTGGCCACCTGGTCTAACGCGCTAGTCTTGTGTTAGACTAGGCTTCGGAGAGATCGGGGTTCAATACCGGTCGGGTGTACTGAGGGTGGTGTTTCCTAAATGGTTTTTCAATCTCCTTCCACGCAAATGTGGGTGCACTTCCTCTAGATTAAAACCTTACTAATCCCTAAATCATTGATGTAATCAGTGTATAGGCGTTTTAACCCGAACTGTTAGTAGGACGTGGTGCTAAAATAAAAAAAAAGCTGTCAATTATGCCAAACCCCTTAGGGAAGAAGGAGGAGGGTGTTTTATAAGCTCCAACCCCTCCCCACCCCCAACAAGTATTATTAATAATGGTTGTTTATATTCCCCCTAGAGACTTGGGCCAGAAGCTTATTGGAGTTTTGACCGTCTACAACTTTAATTCTGTTGTTTTATTTAAATTACTTCAAGAGAGATTTAATCACGGGCGTGGGAAGTTAATTTTTCTAGGTGGGGGGGTAAGTAGGCCTACTCTAGCAAATTATACTATAACTTTAGCCCATAAAAGTATACATGGACCCCCCAAAGGGGTGGGGTTCATCAAATTCTAAGAGAGTCTGAACCCCAATGAAGGTCCCTCTTATTTTTACATGCCCTTGAATTTAATGTTAGAATAGTTCCTTGACATCTCTCTTTGGAGGACTTCACCCCTCACCCCGGATAAGACATCCCCAAAAATAGATTTATGGGTACGGCCCTGACCTCGAGGCACCGTCCCTAGATTAGGGCACGGTTGAAACTCGTTGACCCTGTTTAAGAGACACATCAGAACAAACGATGTTATTGGACAATCTTCTTTTGTGATCAATTATTTGGAAATATTTATTTTAACACCACGTCTTCTTACCCGTCTGAGCTACACACATTCACGGGTCATCTATAAACACGCCACGCCTTTTTCTTACGTTTACCCTCCTCCTGTCCCCTTGCCTCTGTTACAAGTAGACATTTCGTCCCACCCTTCCAGACTGTGTTATGTAGCTTTTCACATCAAGAGTGAATGCCATTATTTCATTATTAATATCAGGAAACAAAAAGTGTTTAACTCGTATTCTCAACACCGTGCGTATTTGGAAGTTATTTATAGGTATGTTTACTAACAACGGGAACATGAACAATAATGTTATTTTTTCAACATTAGAATGTATGTACCCACCCTCCTTCAGGAAGAACATTGAAACCACACAAGAGGGAGAAACATCGTAACAAAAGCGCACTAAGATATTGGTCCAAAGCTTCCCTAGACCTTGGATCAAAATCGCACCCAGTCCTTGTATGAAAAGCACACCTAGAACTTGTAACAAAAGCGCACTAAGATATTGGTCAAAAGCTTCCCTAGACCATGTATCAAAATCGCACCCAGTCCTTGTATGAAAAGCACACCTAGAACTTGTAACAAAAGCGCACTAAGATATTGGTCAAAAGCTTCCCAAGACCTTGGATCAAAAGCACACATAGACCTTTTATCAAAAACACACCTAGACCTTATATCAAAAGCGCACCTATACCGTGTATCAAAAGCAAACGAAGATATGGATTAAAAGCTCACCTTATACCTTAAATCGAAAGCGTACAGGTAAGAAAACAACTGCATAGCGTGGAAAGTTGGCAAACATGTATATTAAACAATCTCCTTACTCTTTACTATAGTCGTTAGGCTAGGCTAGGTTAGGTTCATAGTTTAGGTTAGGTTGATAGCTGGCCAATTCACAAAACTTACGATACTTGTAATTTGTGAAAAATATCCATTTCGTGTAGTGTTGCCATACGGAGTCTAGAGACTACAATGGTGCGCTTCTGACATACTCCAAAGCAGGAACACAAATTGGTCCTGAGCGCTTTTAGTGCGTACCCCCTCCCTCCATGTATCACCAACAAACTAATCTACTAAGGAAGGAAAGAGGATGGTAAAATATAGAGCAAATATATTCAGTTATTCACACATGGTTGTGTTAAGCG
The DNA here is from genome assembly GCA_902151455.1 of Timema bartmani. NCBI lineage: Eukaryota > Metazoa > Arthropoda > Insecta > Phasmatodea > Timematidae > Timema > Timema bartmani. The sequence continues at coordinate 108,237 of CABFWB010001865.1, read as the reverse complement.
GGGCCGGGACACCCAGTCGATGTAGCCTCAAATGTCCCTGCCCCCAGCAAACCACACTAGACGAGCTTGACGTTTAGTCCGCGCGCCCACCGATGTATTTGAATGTAATTCATACAAACCATCGTCGCCTCCTTGTTAAGGTCGCCACTGTGCTGTATGTTGTGATCTTGGTAGGTTACCAAAGTAAGTGCTCAACAAATTATAGCCGCTTGTGGTTGTTGTTGTGGCCAACATTGACCAAATGTAACAATAATATTATTTTATCAGCTTGAACATAGCTGTCATCAGGAAAGGCATATAAAGCTAGTTATTCTCTCTAGAAGGTTGACGTAATATATCAATATCTTGGTTATATAAGTATATTGTTGGGGGAGGGAGCTTGGAATATGTGTGTGTGTGTGTGTTTGTGTGTGTTGAGAATTGGGATGTGTACCAATATATTCAATAATTTACCGAACTATACGTGATTTATGAATATTAATATTAATAAGGTTTAATAGAGTTTGGCATTCTTAATGTGTTACACACCCCATATCTAATGTTAACCAAAGTTTGTTGTGTTTGAATTTTGAACGACAGCATAATATTGTGACTGTCTATCTATTAATGAAAGAACAATGGCTTTATTTACAAAGTGCTTGGTCTTTATTTTATCACAATGGAGACACTGTGACTGGATGGTGGCATGATCTTGCGGCGAAAGCTGAACTCTTGTCACTTGTTTTTTTTTCTTTGGTTTTTGTAGATTGTGTAGTTGCTATGTGGACAAAACTTTTGTCTCTATGTAGCTAGGTCTTAGATAAGAACCCAAGATAATCACCAAATAATATTATAAATAAGTTAAAAAGATAGAATTAAAGAAATATTAATAATGAAATTAAATGACTTTAGATTCAAATATCTGGTTAGATTGTGCTTATAATTCATAACAAAGTGTCAAATAATAACATACATTAAAATAACATCGTCAACACAATTAGTGAATAAAAAACATCATTCGATGACAAGTCTAAAAGGTCCATAAACAAGCAATTTAAGAAATACACTATTAACAACGAAAAATTAAAAATAGTGCCCAAGTTTACAATACAGCCCTGTGAATAAATATTTAAAATAATTTAAAAACCCAAGTTAAGTCAACATCCAAGGTTTTAACAACGGTAGTTAAAGTTCATGTTATAACGAATGAAACAATATTGAAACATCAAAGTGAAGGTTGGGTAACAGATGTAAGTCCAGTCTTGGTTATTTCCCGTTACTCCTTTTAACAAAAAACAGCGGTTAGACTAAAGCTGTTTTAGATGTTGCCGACATGTTTTGGTAATCTAAGTACCATAGTCGTGGCCTACAAAGTCGTTGAGACGTAACACGAAGTGTTGTTAGCGACTGTGAGGTGTCTCTATGACAAACTGTTTCTATTCACATTGTGCAATTTTGGATTGTTTTCATTTTCTTTTAACAACTGTGGTGCAGTCTCCAGGTCCCTTATTATTTGTTTATTTTGTTTGCGCCCTACCCCCCTACGATAACCCAAAGAAAGAAAGATCTCCTTCTTTGACTTTTTCTCGTTCACTCCTCTCCTGACAACTTTGCTGAAAAGTAACGTTCCATTTTGGTCTCTTAAATTTTAAAAATGCTGGAGTGCTAACTCTTTTAGATTCAAAAGGTATATTGCTAATAATTTGTTTATCTTTCTAAATCTAGTCTAGACTCTTTTACAACATATTATTTTGTATTAATCAGTTTAATGTAATTTAAATTACGTAGCTTCTTTGTTTTAACTTGCAACTCAATCGTTTTTACTTTCTCTCTATCTTACAGGTAGAGAAAGTATGGTGATCGTCAAAAAAATCGAACTCGAGATTTTGATGAATTTTGACGTTTCATGACTTCCTGAATCCGAAAAAGTGGTTTTTGAATTTCTGTCTGTCTGTCTGTCTGTCTGTCTGTCTGTCTGTACCTCCAACTAGAGCCTAAACTATTTTACCGATTGAGCTGAAACTTGATATCTAGGGTTTTCATAGGGTTGCCCCGAGGGGTTTTTGGAATTGGATATCTACCCCTAAAATTAAGGGTAGTTTACTGAAGGGAAAAAAGAGAAAAAGTCGATTTTCTCAAAATCGGCTCTAACGATTTTGATTAAATTTCATTTATGAACATTAATAAATATTCCAAACAAAATGGCTACTCTCAATATTTCGGCAAAATGGCTTTAAGGGCTCCGGTCTGATGCGTAAATTAACATTTTTTATAATAGCTCCGAAACTATTTGAGATATGAAATTACTTAGCATTACAAATATGTATATATATTTATAATACAAATATTTTATTCGAAACATATTTTTATAAAATCAATAATTTTCAATCTATACGCAATTATATATATATTTTTAGCTTTTTGGACATTAAAGCTTAAGTATTGCGATCGTAAAAAAAACTAACCTGAAATGTTGATGGATTTCGACGTCTCATGACCCCCCGAACCCTAAAAAATAGTCTTTGCAATGCCGTCTGTCTGTGTGTCTATTAAAACTTAAAATTAAGGGTAGTTTACTGAAGGGCAAAAAGAGAAAAAGTCGATTTTCTCAAAATCGGCTCTAACGATTTTGATTAAATTTCATTTATGAACATTAATAAATATTCCAAACAAAATGGCTACTCTCAATATTTCGGCAAAATGGCTTTAAGGGCTCCGGTCTGATGCGTAAATTAACATTTTTTATAATAGCTCCGAAACTATTTGAGATATGAAATTACTTAGCATTACAAATATGTATATATATTTATAATACAAATATTTTATTCGAAACATATTTTTATAAAATCAATAATTTTCAATCTATACGCAATTATATATATATTTTTAGCTTTTTGGACATTAAAGCTTAAGTATTGCGATCGTAAAAAAAACTAACCTGAAATGTTGATGGATGTCGACGTCTCATGACCCCCCGAACCCTAAAAAATAGTCTTTGCAATGCCGTCTGTCTGTGTGTCTATTAAAACTTAAAATTAAGGGTAGTTTACTGAAGGGCAAAAAGAGAAAAAGTCGATTTTCTCAAAATCGGCTCTAACGATTTTGATTAAATTTCATTTATGAACATTAATAAATATTCCAAACAAAATGGCTACTCTCAATATTTCGGCAAAATGGCTTTAAGGGCTCCGGTCTGATGCGTAAATTAACATTTTTTATAATAGCTCCGAAACTATTTGAGATATGAAATTACTTAGCATTACAAATATGTATATATATTTATAATACAGATATTTTATCCGAAACATATTTTTATAAAATCAATAACTTTCAATCTATACGCAATTATATGAATTTTTTTAACTTTTTGGACATTAAAGTTTAAGTATTGCGACCGTAAAAAAAAACTAACCTGAAATGTTGATGGATGTCGACGTCTCATGACCCCCCGAACCCTAAAAAATAGTCTTTGCAATGCCGTCTGTCTGTGTGTCTATAAAAACTTAAAATTAAGGGTAGTTTACTGAAGGGCGAAAAGAGAAAAATTTGGTTTTCTCAAAATCTGCTCAAACGATTTTGATTAAAATTCGTATCTAGGCGTTGATTAAGATTATAAATAAACTGGCTATTTTCATTTTCCTATGAAAATGATTTTTAGGGTACTTTACAGAAGCGTTAATTTCCGTATCTCCACAACTATTGGAGAAACTAAACAACTTATCATTGCAAAATTGTAGGACTATTAGAAATAAAAAACTTTTATTTGACATATATTTTTATAAAAGCAGCAGTTTCTGAGATATTTGCAAATATATTAATACAATTTTGTGAGCTTTAGTTGTAAACATATACTACTTAAGTCTTAACGCAATAATTCTCCAATGCCATAGAGTAATTAAATATAAGTATCTAAAAAAGTATGTTATTTTTCCTTAAATCTCTTAGGAGAAATGTTTGCATAGCAATGATCTATCTCCATTTTAGACTCAATAGTCAATATTTACATTTTTTATTGGTCAAAATGTATAAATGAATAATTAAATATCAATGCGATGACTTGAAGATCTGCAACACCTTATAAAATGTTAAAATTTTAACCAGAAATCGAAATTTTAATACGAAGTGTTGACCCTTGTGGAAGACATTAAACTGTTTGAAATGCTCTTAGGTGGACAAAGATGCGCCTCTTTTCTCATTGATTATATAGCATTGTATATTATTTTATGCGTGCTCTTATGTGGAGTGGTGATGATACAATGTACATTATTCCGTTCAGAAATCTTACGAGTTTATAGAAAGAGAGAGAAAGTCTGTGCGGTGCGCCGTACCATTTATTTTATATAGATCTAAATTCGCAATGTTGGACAAAGATGAATAGATTCCTTCAATAACTGGAATTGTGTTTTTTTTTTCTCAGAGGAATGCTACTAGTAGAGAAGTTTAGTGTGAGCTGGCTCAGAAAATTCGCAAGATGGCGGCCCCTGTGAGCTATAAGAATGGCTACCATGGCAACAACCGATGCTACTAACTTTACTTATCTACTTACTCTATGTCATTAGGAACTCAAAAGTTCATTACCGCACTCACAAAAGTACGCCACCTATCCCTATCTTGAGATAATTCTTTCCAGTCTATCTCACTACACCCTATCTCTCTCAGATCTATCCAAATGTTATTCTTCCATCTGCGCCTGGGTCTTCCCAGTGGTCTTTTCTCATTGGGTTTGCTATTCAATACCTTGAAAGTGGTTCTAGATGCTCCCATTCGCACTGCATGACCTGCCCACCGTAACCGTTCTTCCTCTTCTTCATTCTGGCCGAAATGTGAACCCTCCTCAACAGTTTAGCTGTAGTCGTGTAATTCTCTGGTATTTTTTCCCTCGTATATCCTTGGTCATCTACTAACGTCATGAGCTTAACACTTCTACTCGAGCCTAGATTCGATTCTAGTCGTCAGTAGTTTTACGCTTTGTTCCCAAAATAGCTTGTTCTTCTCCTAGAATTACCTAACTTTCTTCTTGTGGTGTAGCGATCTGATGTTTCTATTTTTCAGCGAAAATAATATCTTCCCTAGTGGTTCTCTTGACACACTTATGGATAGTTTTTCGACCTTCTTATGGCTTTCCCTGGAACTGCGAGACTTCGGTTCGCC
>CABFWB010001865.1:87399-102268 GCA_902151455.1 Timema bartmani | reverse complement strand
CCCCCCCCCCCTCTCGAAAATAAAGCCAAACAATAATCAACATTGTCCTCACAGGTAGAGATGGTCCCTAAAGTTTAGGGAAAAGGCTACAAGAGGCAAATTTAAATGCTTCCTTAGAAACTCAAATATTTTAAATATCACGTGTTCTAAGGCAGCGCACCACAACCTACGGCCCGCGGGCTGGATCCGGAGCGCCGACTGAGATGTCTGGTTTAATGTAGACGGTTGGTTAATGTCTGAATTCACTTCTATATCTATAATATCTACATCGTCGACAGTTTGCTAACTAAGTTTAATGTGGCTTGATCATCTGATGGTACTGACTTATGAGGAAACTCACTTCTAAAAGTAGGGTGTTTGGCTTTAAGGTGTCTCATTAAGTTCCCGGTAGAACCACAAGCTAAACTGACGAATTGTGAACAATACACACACTTGGCTTTTTTGTCTTCAATTTAGGAAAAATGATCCCAAAGTTTACTTTTTCTTAGTGGCATTTTATTTGTTTGGACAATTGTGCATTCAAATATAACTATACTACTTAATAAACTACGTAATTAATCATAATAAATAAAGTGCTACCTTTAGTAGGTTTTAGATTTGATTCATGAGCATAAATAATACAATAATTAATTTAATAAACTTTAAAAACTTCTCCCTGAAAGCAGGCCTTTGATGCGAAGGTAATAGCTCATTTACACTATGTGTTTCTCCAAATGGTACCGGTAACTGACTGATTGAAAGCCGTAGGTCGGTCGCGAATGATGAGCCACTAGCCGGTATAATGTCCGTCGCGAACGATGAGCCACTAGCCGGTATAAGGTCGGTCGCGAACGATGATCCACTTGCTGGTATCAGGTCGGTCGCGAACGATGAGCCACTTGCCGGTATCAGATCGTTCGCGAACGATGATCCACTAGCCGGTATCAGGTCGGTCACGAACGATTAGCTGCAAAACAAGTATTCGTTCGCGAACGACTGAACGATCAAAATGAACGGCTCATTTCACTGAACTGAATCACTTTAAGCCGTTCCCAAGAGTGAGCCGTTCTGCCCATCTCTAACTGACACTGTGGGGACAGTTCTCGTTGAGGACGGCAGTTCGTGGCTTCTACGACCTCTTTCTAGTTTGGGTGATGGCTATCTTTCCCGAAACACTGTCTCGCTAGATGCCCTAAACTACCGCATCTAAAACAATGCTTTCTCTCCATTATCGTTGGTGCTGAATCCCCTTGCCATATCTACAATCCCACATTACATGACCTTGCTTTTTGCATTTGAAACAAGGCTTTTCTTTATCTATAAAGGAAATTCTTCTATGATTGCTTTCCTCGCTCTCTTGAGGTCTATGATTCTCTTCCACAACTTATATTGCTCATTCATACAGCTTCTCTAAACGTCTTAAGTTTTGCTAACCAAGTAAATTTACTAGGTCTGTACAGGATCCCGAACTTCGGGAAAATGATTGTTCCCGAAATTCGGGCAAGAAAAAATATTTCACGGGATTTTTCGGGAAAAAGAATTACAGCTAAGGACCGGCCATCAAAGTCATGTTTGTATTTAATTTTCTTTAAAGTAACTGTTAATTTATTAAATTTAAACAACCTGATCTTCCAAGAATCAGCTGGGCACTTGAAACTTTAGTCACTTATTTTGTAACTCCTTCAAAATAACTGAGCACCATTAAATAACATAACCACACTAGATATAATTAATGGAAATATCTATCTCTGAATAGATTCAAGCCAGGAAAACAATGATGTGCCAAATAATGATAAACGTGGCTTTTAAATTAAAAAATATACACGAAATACACCTTCAACACACTTATTTGCACGCATAGCACGTATATATTATTGTTTGTAATGGCAGCCATTTGCTTTTATACCATAGATAATAAGTGTTGGATAAGCTAATATTTTTGGAGTGCAACAGCGCTTTTTGTGAGAGCTTTAGTAACTAAGACGTAAGAGATAACCGGGCACACTGGCTCGGTCAAGAAAGGTTTTTTTATTTTTATGGACAAGAATGTGGCTCACTTGTATTTATTCAGGTTAGTTTGAATATTCTGATGTTTTACTGTAAAGGTATTTATTAAAATTCACGCCATGAGTTTCTTATTTAAAAACTAGTTTAGTCAATCTTCAAATTTATTTTTAGAATTCACCTATTTATATTCAAATCAATAATATTTGATTAAAAATACACTATTATTACAGTTGTATTAGGCCCAGTTATTTAATTTACACTATTTTAAAAATCTTCACTTGTTGGAAAAAATATTTAGTTTTATTTTGAGAAATTACAATTTATAAATAAAAATATATAAAATTTTAAGTGTATATAGTTTTTTCCCCTATAATTTTTTTGTCAAGATTTTAGATAGTAAATATATTGTCCATACCAATAATTGCAACCGAAAGGAAATTTTGTCCTTTTTCCTGACTATTCAAAATATTGCTGACATCTACCACTACATTTAACTCAATTTAAACTACCAAATTATCTTAATTTTTTAATTGAAATGAATGGGAAAGCTAAGCTTAGACTAAAATTATAACTCTGAAAAATATATATAATCCTAAAGTGAAAAATTATTTTTATTTTTTTTTCCGTTTCTCGTCCCGTCCCGTTCTCGCTGAAAATCGTTATTTCCCACCAGAAAATTTCCCGAAGTCAAAATGTAATTCCCACACAGCACTAAAATTTGCCTATTTCTCCCACAAGTCTATTTAAAAATGCATCTAAGGCTTTCTGGTCATCCTAGAATTAAATTATTTCATTCCGGCCTGGATCATCCCATAATTCATACGTATTGACGTTGATTTTCTTAATCCTGCCCACAAAGCCTTCCACATTTTCTCCTCAAAAGTGCCTAATTTTAGTCAGCTGCTCCCTAAAAAATCGGCTTATTTGCTTCCTCTTGAACCAATCTACCAAGGCTCTCTTCAATCCCTCAAAATTGACTATCTCTATACAGCTTGGATCTGAAATAGAAAACTCCAAAGCCTCTCCTCCTAACCGTAGTTTAGTTACTGCACTTAGCTCTACATCTGTCCATTCAGATATTATTGGTGCTTGACCTATCTTCTCGAAAAACACTAAGATATTGTTTTCTGCTTTCCCATAGAACAATTCAACAGTCGGCAACAATATGAAATTCCTAACTGCTGATATTGGCTCATTTTCACCCTTCTTCTTCTGAGCTGCTTCTAACCTAATATTCTCTGTTTTTACCCTATCCAGCTTCCCTGCTAGTTAGTTAGTAGCAGTTTGTAGGTCAACCTTCACCCCATAACTTCGACTAAAGCCATATTAATTGTGTCTAATAATTCCTACCTTCGTTCTACACAGCTCCTCTCTGCAACTGGTGATGCACCACTGACAAAATTTTGTATGTTTTTGAAAGCTTGTTCTCCCTCTTTTCCTCATGTTCATCTTGGTTGTTTCCTGGTTAGGGAGGTAAGAGGGTGAGCTATTCCGAGATATGTGGGATGAACTCCCGTAGCCCATTGCATTGCTGGAAATTTTCTCGTTCTTGATGGCTTCGATTCTTTATAGCTAGGGGGTGATTTCCAACGGGGTCTATTATATGTCCTTATTAGTTGAGGCTGGTTTTACCAATCTTGCATTTTTTTAATACTGCAGGTGAGATTGTAGATTTGAAGTCTTTCGAGCACGAGTTTTAGATGTAATAATGATTTTTCGAAGTTGTTTGAAAATATGATATCATCCATGTATGCAAAGCAGAATAGGCCAAGATATCCCGTTAATACCTGTTGTGACGTCATCTGTTGGAATGTCCCGGAAGCTCCCTTTAAACCAAATGGCAATTTTCTGTTAGAAACACTTCTTCGTCTGGATTCATAAATGCAGGGAGTGGTCTAGAACGTTTTTTCATAGGGATCTGCCAGTATCCTATCTTCAAAAGGTACTGAAGATAGACGTGGTTTTGAGTTCTTGGAGAAGTTGAAGTATCCAGACTCTAGGGAAGTCTTCCTGGTAACTAAATTCAACCGATGGTAGTCTATACAGAATCGGGGTTTTCCCCTTATTTTTACACAATTACTATGGGAGGCAGGACATGTGAATTTCCAGGCTCGATTACGTCTGTTCGATTCATTTTCTTTATTTCGAATTTTTTGGGCTTATGAAATTTTCAGAGGTTCCTGTGTCTGGGGCAACTGTGATATTTTTATTTAAAAGAATAATTGAAGTTCTTGGAATGTCGCTAGCGGGTCGGGTACCAAATAACTAGAGATGTTTTAGAGGCGAGGTAGACCCTAAGCTCGTCTCTATGCGTGGTTTTCCAGACTAGTAGTTGTTTGATTCTGTTTCTGTCCCTGCGGGAGTGATGTGCTGAGCAGTGGTGGCAGTTAGGGAGCCTAGTGGTGCCCCTCCAGGAAATCCCCTCTTTATGTGTGGTAGGTCTAGCTGGTGGCTTAATCTTCATATCTCTTTGGATGTCCATGGCATGGTCGATCAGTCTGGCCGTAGAAGTAATTGGAATGGTGAATAAGAATGGTTGAATAGATGGGTGGATGAGTTCAATCATTACTGTTTAGTATCTGCGCTCCTATTTCAGCAGTACAAAGATATATGTATATTTTACCTTCTTTAGAAAAAAAAATGCTCAACTGGCTGGTCCACGTTCTGGTTTTCGCCATACAATTTTGCCTTGAGGTGGATCTGAACAGCCCGTGAGTTGTATCTCTCTTGCAGTCACCTCGAGGTTTATTCCCACGTTTGTATGCAGTAGTCTAATCTGACCACCAACGATTGGCCTGGTCTCATAATTGTTCCCTGAAGAATTGTGTTCACACTTCTTGAGGGGGTTAGGTTATTCCTGAATATTGCCTCTAGTGTGAGAGAAACGGTAACGGGTCTTCATGGTCAAACCCTGAGAACGTTGGTAGAGAGTTGATCAGCCTTGTTGGGGAGGGAGGAGGCATCAGCGTCTGTCTCTTTAGGGCGTTTAGCTCTTATTTGTCTTCTATGTTTTTTCTTTGCATGAGTCACAGTTAGTTGAGTTTTTCGTGCTTCGTCTTTCCATCCTAGACAAAGGAAATTGTACCAGTCATTGCAAGTTTCACAATATATTTCGTTTTCTCCTATCGACTGACAACCCTCTCCACCACATTGTTTTCTGTTTATGTCGCGTAGTGCCATGATGTGGGGTTTGTTCATTTATCAAGGTTATAGATACGAAGACCTGCGTCTTAGGTGCAAATACCTGTGAATACTTTTATTTAAGAAGCGAAAACCTGTGTTGTAGGTACAAAGATCTGTGTCGTAAGTGCAAATACCTGTGTTGAAGATGCGAAGACCCTCGTTGTAGGTGCAGAGACCTTCTTTGTAGGTACAGAGACCTTCGTTGTAGAGACCTTCATTGTAGGTGCAGATACCTTCATTGTAGAGTACCACAAATTTTACTATTCATAGAAAATTGGTAAACTTTTGTCTTAGTAGAGTTGTGGGTTTATTTAAATATTTTATTTCAAAAGGCATTACTATCTTTGGCCAACGTTGCAGCACCTTCTTGTCGCAAACTCGGCGGTCAGTGAGCTCGTGATCAGTTGGGATGGCCGATGGTTGGTATGACGGTAAGACACAACTGAAGAGCACTTAACTTGAGTTGATGAGAGCAGCGTGAAGGGTCCTTAGCTTGAAATGATGAGAGTAGCTTTAATGGCACTTTCTGTTTGGGGTGTAAATATTTTAAATTAAATAAATAAACTTTCTGGTAGAATGAAGTTTATTATGTATGTTCCATTACACGTTCTGTAAAATTGGGTGTCAAGTGAGACTTCATTTTTATAGCTTATGTCTAATACAATATCATATGTTAGGATTTATACAGAGATTACTATCCATACATTTCTTGATGTCCTTGGCGTGGAATTTTTATTCCAACTCGTCAGCATCTGGGGGTTGTTTCGAGTCCTCCGGGTGGGAAAAATACACTCCTCTGTATCAGTGCGATCTAGCAGGTTTGCCAGGAACTAGTCTCGCCATCCTTGCTGTTCTCGGTGGCTCGGTGGGGAAAGGTGATGATGGCTCGCAGGAGTAATACAGTAGAGGAAACTCTCGGGACGTAACAAGCTGGTATACTTCTCTTACTCTCTGATCCTCTATAATTATACACATGAGCCACCTTGGTGGTGTAGTTAGCTAACGCGCTAGTTTCATGTTGAGCTAAACTGCTGAGGACAGGATATCGAGGTTCAAATCTCCATTGGGTGAACTGGGGGTAGTTTTTCCTAAAAAAAAATTCTACTCTCCCTCCACGCAAATGCGGGCTCACTTTACCTAGATTCAACCTTCCCAATTCCTAATTCATTAGAGTAATTTGTACTTAGCGTATAGCCCGAGTAGTAAGACGCGGTGCTAAATAAAAAATATACATGGTGGCCTAACCTGCTGCTCGCAGGCGTTGCGACACACTTGCCAAATACCCTAACCTGCATGTCCACCCATCCGTTATAAAATATCTCTAATCCCTTTTTAAAAAATATGAATAAGACGGAAAAATTTAAATATATAAGTTTTTCCATCCTTTTCCCAAACTAGTACTCACATTTATGTCTTAAGTATAAGTTTATTAGTAGTTCTGTTAACATTATTACCATCCCCTCTAAATTCACTTTTCTTCTCTATATCTTCCAGACTGAATCGGAATGTAAGATCTAGCAAATTTACTCTTGAGGTCGTCAAGGTTTAATTCTAAGTTGAGTAGACAAGGTGTAGCCTCACCTCTAAATTCAACCTCTTCATTCTAGCAAGGACACGATGGAGAGAGAGAGAGAGAGAACACGTGAGAATAGACCCAATGTGAGTGTGAGAGAGGAAAAACATTTCCATACATCACGAGTCATTATCATGGTGAGAGGAAAGAAGATCCATCTCGATTAAATAATCAATGCTCAAATTTAAAATATCATGGAGGGAGGTAAGGAAAATACTTAATCTAGATCACTATGTAGAGTTGATAAGCTATAGCATATAGATAAGATGGTAAAAACACATGTCCAACTCGAATTCAAATTATCACAATGCACACCAATACTTGTACTGTATCTAACAATAGCAATTAGCTTTCTAATGAAAAAACTAACATGAATCAATAGCATTGACACATTTTCATAATAGTAACTAACCTATCAAGCATGGTTCATATCAATATGAATGATAGTGACTCTGATAAGAAATATCGTGTATCACGCATGACGTTGATAAATGGATATACATTATACATACTTACAGAATATGCAGATTGTTTGGAAACTCAACTCTCAAATTGATCATATAGCTTGTTTGAACCAAAATTATACAAAATCCATATACACGTATATCCAGAAAACTATGCTAATACCATTAAATTGTATTCAAAGTTTTGGCGTAGTGCGCTGGGAGGGCATACCTGTGAAAGTATGCGTGTAAAACAAGTTGCATAGGAGCTAGGCGTGCGGCACTGCACACCTCGTCATCTTGGAGAACGGCAGCAGAACATACCACAATTAATAGTAAACAACACACCAGTCCATTTAGAAATGTGAATACTTTCTGAGGGTCATCATTAACGGTCCCACATCACAGAAAATATCGGTACTTGCCATTATTACATGTGCAGTGCCGCGTGCTACATACTCTGACAACTGTCAGCAGCCAACTATCTAGAGATCCTCTCTAGGATTTCTAGAATATAGTACACGCCATATTGAAGTTTGCTCACATTTCCGTCTCAGTGATCAATCCGGAGGCATCCTTGTCACACCACAGCGGCTTACACAGCGGCGTATCTGACATAGACTCCATTCACGGTAGGAATTACTCTCTGAAAGGTCTTTTTTCCTACCAATATCCTACTATATAATAGATTTCTGGTAGGGAAAAAGGCCTTTCAGAAAACAATTCCTACGCTGAACAGACTTTACACTAATTTACCAAGCGCTGTCTGTGACTTGCTATTTATTCACCCAGATACTACAAGTTACTGCCAGCTAACACTGTTCTCAAGCATCCGGCCAACGAGACTTCTACACTGAATACAATTCAAGATTAAATCAATGTAGCTCCATTGAGAGCATCATCAACATCCACCTCCACCATTTCCCCAACCCTTACCACAAATACCCTCACCAGCACATGTGACTCAACCTCCACTCTATATAGAAATTTAGATACTTGTACGTAAATAAAGTACTTACTTTTAAAGTAGAAACGCAATTGTAATTTGATTTAGTGTATGTGTCCCTATCCAGAAGTAAACCTGTCATGCTGCCGACTATATTTCGCAAGAACACATATTTCCCCTTTATAAGTAAGATATTCCCGTTTGAAGAGTAAGCTTTGTGTATAACAGAAGGAAGAAACTTATTTCCTGCTATCGCACTTTATCTGAAACTATTAGTTTATCATTTATCATTAGTGAAATATGGATTTCCACTTTCACAGTGATTAATTACTGTCCGAAGGTTGGATGTTGTGATGTCTTTTCTAGATTTAAGTTAATTTATAAATCGTGTGCTTATAATATCAGTCAGCTCAGAAAGTTAAATGTCTAAAATAAAAATATTAAAGTTTTGTAATAAAGTGTATTAAATATTGATTGTAATATCATTCAACTCAGCTTATCTTGGCTTTATTTTTTGTACGCACATTTATTTAGTATAGTTAGGTAGTATAGTTGGGAAAAGATTTGCCCTTTTCCATTCTACCATTGATTCACTAATGTTATTTGTGTGAAGTATACATGAAAACACCTAATTTAGAATATTGAATAGTCAATAAATAAATAATAAAAATTCTTACATGAAAACAAAATCAAAATTTAATTAATTACTTTTATAGACAATATAGTTTTTTTATGATTTAATATAAGCTATTTGCAATTTCCATTTACTAGCACCAATGGACAAATTGAAGTCGTATTTTATTTAAATATGTTAATATTTGCCATAAAATTTTAAAAACAGGTCTAATATTGGAATGACGTAACTGACTTACCAAGGTAAATTTTAAAAATAGTAATTTTTTAAATATCTAGTTCATATTTCAGGTCACGGAACATGAACTCGAGTGACCAGGGCTGTCCACATGATTTTTTCGGCCACTTAATTCCAAAGAATGTGTCTTCAATTTTCTACCATCTCCAGAAGATGTGTGACTAACAGTCTTCTCCGATGGTAATATATTTATACTAGAAAATATTCCTGGGACATTTGGAGCCACTGAATGTTTTGTGCTGGAATCTTCAAACTCCCCCAAATGTCGTTTGAAATATGTTGCATCCAAATGTTTGTCTTGAGTTTGTTGTTTGAAACTGAACCTTGCAAAGCCTTTTTTGTTGGACACAGATTTAACTTTGGATGTTAAAAGTTCTTGTTTGTCTCGGTTTATTGGCGGTAGGTTTATGTGATCACCTACTTTGCGTGTATTTTTAATGTTGCAATGCTCTGTAAACATATGATTGCATTGGAAACCTGTAGTTATACTATCCTCAATAGCGTACGGCTCAGGATTTTCACTTTTATTGGTTCTTAATTTCATCTTTTTTATACGTGAAGGGGAATCATATGAACATCTTTCAAATGAACATTTGCTATTAATTGCATAGACATGATCAATGGCTGGAGTTTCCGCAACATTCGGCGTAATCATTTCTTTTATATTAATTTTAGATAAGCACTTTGCTTCGGTGCCAATTTCAAATAATGTTTCCGAAAGTGCATTTCCCATTTTCAAACAATTTTTGTCTTCACTGCCCAACGGTGTTGGCATTCTTGTAGCACGTTTCTCCAGTTCGTATTTAGTTGATTGTTGTTTTTTAAGGCATTCTAATGGCACATTTTGCCCTTGTTCGATGTCTGATGACGGATAGCTTGCAACTTTTGTAAATATAGTTTTATATTTCTGGGGAAACCTATGTTTGTTACTTGCAAACCATTCCAATTTATTTTGCAAAAATGTCTTTTCAGTTTTAAATTCAACTGTTTGTGAAGTATTTACTAAGTGGCCTACTTTATCTGGATTGCTTATAAGTGGTTTTAATTCCTGATATTTATACATTCTTAAGGTTTTATTTAATAGTTTATTTACCACATCTCCCCAAAGATCTTTTCCCCATTCCTCGAGTTTCGTGACTTGCTGAATCTCAGCACAAACTCTTCTGTCTAACATGATAAGGTGAGTATGGTAAATGTAGCTGAGGTCCCTATCTTTCATGACCCACCAACACATTTCTTCAGCGATGAGATCCATTCCAAAGCTGACTCGGGGAAACTTGGCTCTACCCCTGCATATCAACATGGCTTCACTAAAGGGGTTGTATCCCTTGGCATATTTCATGCTTCTTTCACTAAAATACCAAGGTGTTGTAAATTCCAAAGTCAAGAAGCTCATGCGCTTACTCAAGGAAGTTCTGCGGTACTCACATTCCAGCTCCACAAAATTTGATGTGCATGAATTAACGTCCCGGATACTTTCCCCACAATGCTTAGTCTTCCTTGGTGTTGTTTCCTTGACCTTTTTAATATTGGTGAGCTTGCAGCTGGAGATAGAATTACTTTTGCTTCCAAAAAGTAATTGTTTGGTTAGTTTTGCACTTTGCGCAATTTGAACGACGCCTTGTCCAGGCGATCCTAAAAGTATCTTATTTTGTTGAGCCATACAAGCTACGGCTTTCATCTCGTTTTCTCTCAAGAAATTAATTTGCTGCCTTTCTTCACTCATACAATTTGCTTTAATGTAGTTACTGTTTGTTTCTCTTCTTTCTTCACAGAATTTCTCTGACTCCGGTGCGTTTTCTTTACTAATCCCTTCTTGATATGTTGTTTTGTTATCCTCTCTCTTTATTTCCTCCTTCAACGTGGGGCCATCATGTTTATCTTCCTTACACGCTATTGGCTTGTTATTGCTTATTACTTCATCAGTGTCACTAACAGTTTTATTACCGGACTCGAGCAGTACCCCAATGAGTGAATGTCGCTTGCCACGACTATTATTGGTGGTACTGCCACAACACTTGCTTCGCCTTCCCTTGAAGCGATATAGAGGCACTGTGGTTGTCTTGCCGGCGTTACCTTTTAGTGCTGTGTCAAAATCTTGTAGCGTTGTACTGATGTCTTGTGGCATCGTGTTATTTTGCGTGATTATGGATCCACCCCTTTTGGCCCTACCCCTACTGTGATCAGATATGTCCGGGAATATTTCCCCTAAAGTTAAGTCTTTGAATAATCTGTCGTTCACTATCATCTTGATATTTTTTTCGTTGAAATTGATCATCTGTTTATTTTCTTGTGTTTTACAGTGCGTTTGTACTGTATTATCAGATATTTTTGCTTGATTTTCTCCTTTAGCCAGATTTACGTTATCGTCATTACTCTTAGATTCTTCTAGTTCGTTTTCCTTATTTATTGTTGGTCGTGTCTCAATAATCCTCTCTTTATGAAATATAGATTTTATATTTATTGTGTTTCTCCCCAGATCATCTGCTTCCTCCGTGAGGATGGTTTTCCCACGAGTATTTATTTCCGCGTGATTACTCATTACCTCACCAATGCCATCGATTGATTCATCCTCGGAGATGTGTCCCGCCGTTTTAGGTTGACGCCGCTTCCCACGTCTCTTCTTTGTGCTGCCAGCGCGGAAACCGCGTCGCCTTGTTCTGATGCGGTAAAACGCCACCTCAGGAACGTTAATACTTTCATCTGGCGGCGCCGCAGCATCGTGATGGACCCAGGTCTCCGGTACCTCACCAGCGCTCTCTCTGCTAGATCTCACTGATGGGTCACTCTCTTTGGCCGCGGACTGAGGAAGAACTGTTTCGGAGACCTAGAGGTTACCGTCAGTTGTTCGTAAGTAGAACACACTAAAACTTTTTTAATTTCAGTCTAAAATTCAACTCATCATACTTAAATGTAAACTGACTTTATTGACTATCATGGACACGTTAATAAAATAAAAAGCTACTTATGAAACAACAGAAACAAATTAAAACGAGACGCGTTTTAACGATTGAATTGGTATCGATGTTTACGGCCAAAGCGCTTTCGTGCTTGTGTTATGGTTGGTTAAAAATTTTATGATCAAGACGAAACCAGGCTCTGGTTTAGTAACGCTTCCCTCGAGTGAACTACATCAATCAGTTTCATTCAATGAGTGTCCATTTTAAAACACCAGGACATGTCATGGTGGATTTTAACGAGCAGGTACGGTTTCATTGTGAATTAAGTTGGAAGATTATTTATAAGTGACAACAATAATTATTAGTTATAAATAAGTGAAAATAAATATAGTTTTTTACTGATATGTAAAACTAGAAAAAAAAACTATACCAAATCATTTGGAACTGCGGATACCACCTTGCTATTTGTAGATTATTTAGTGATATTTTTAAATATAATATTACGTACTAACATTAATTATCTATATTTTTGTAAATTTTTAAATTATCATTTCATGATAATAAACGTTCAGTTTTAAATTAAATTAAAATAGGCACAATTTACTGAAGGCACAAAGTGCCATACGTATTCTCGAAGATAGAATGTATTTCACCAATAATTGTTGGGTAAAAAAAGCAACAGTAAATTTTAACTTTTGTTTGATTAGTCTTAATATTGAACTGTCTTTTTAATTTACATTCTTATTCCTTTCGAACCAACTCATCATCATATTTGCTTATGGAACACAACTGACTCTTCTTTTTCTCTCTTCAACTTGGTCAGAGCCGCTTGATCAATAACACTTGATAACCAGCACGTAACCAATTCGAAAACTCGCTCATGGTAAATTCATCCTCCGAAACAGGCCAACACAATTCGTATCGTATTAGACACACGATTATGTTCGAACCAGGAAACTTATCAAATTATGGTTTCTTCATTATCTACCTGACAACAGTGAAGTTGGGATTAGTTTAATAGTTTACTTTTAAAATAATTATGACTCAATTTTTAAATGATAAAACTGTGTAACTGTTCTCAACTCCAGTGTTCGCTAAAGTAGAAATCTCACCACGATACGATGCCTGATTCGAACTTCATAACCAACCTAGGCTACGTGCTATCCGCGAGATGAGGCGTGCTCTAAAGTTGGGCGCGAAAAATTGAGTTGAATTTCAGACTGACTATCGATTTGTGCCATAAAAAATAATACAGTTTTTGGTAAACATGGGAGTACCTTTGTACACTGAGAAAATACAATTATTATTATATTCTGAAAATTGAAAAATGACACCTGGACACAGGAATCGAACCCGGGAGTAATGTCCAGGTGTCATTTTTCAATTTTCAGAATATGATATCTAGATGGAGTAATTCCCACTAAAAGCATAAATAATAGCTTTGGCTATTTAATTCACAATTATTATTACTAATACTATGGAATTTTGGGAGAAAACTTTGGGTTATTAAAAATGTGAATTTTTTATTATTTTAGTTAACTTAATTCGGGAAAATTGATACAAAATATATATTGAGTACATCATCTGAGCTTAGATTTAAATAAATATATATTTATTTATTTGAAGCTAAAACGCCTGTATTTACCCACTTTTAATGATAATCGGCCGTGTATGTATCTTTATATTTTAAATGTAATTCTTTGCAATAAATGATGTCCATATGATTTCGCCTCTATGTGAAATTTAATGGTAATCATCGTTGCAAATTGTACTCGTGTACAGCACATTGTGTGGCCAACTCAACTGGGAAAATTATTCACACAATCACACATAGCTATACCCTGCCTGATTTTGGTTGGAAGAACAGTAGAGAAAATTCAAATATATTTCTTTGCGACCAATATTAATAACATTTTACTGTATTATTTGTGTTATTTTATAGGTATTAATAATATTTATCAAGAGTGACAGCTGCAGATCACATTACTTTATGTATGAATATATTAAAATTGTTTTAGTAACTTTAGTAACTAACTTCTACTGTTCTTACCAAAACCAACCTATAGTTATCATCAACAATCATAGCCCTGCCAAGGTCATGTTGGTTGTTTATCTTAACCTACTGAGATCATGAGACGTTATTAAGGGCAATAATACGGTTACTGATGTAACATTCGTACTCGCAGGGGTGTACAAAACGAGAGCTGATCTAACAGCTCCCGATGGCCTCAAAGATTAGATTTAACCAACGTTGCACCATTTTGTCACTCAGAACCATGTAGGTACAATACGAGGCTCTAATTTATCACCACAGAACAGGTGAAGGGTCATATCTGACTGATAGAAAAGTTACTAGATCTACTTTCATGTATTCATACTTCAAGTAATGTTATACGTACAGCTGTCACTTTTGATAGATACCTATAAAATAATACTAATAATATAGTACAATGGCGCATTCAGAAATTTACTTTGCTGGGGGAGTGACGGAGGGGCAATTAAGGCAGTAACCATAATTCAACTTTGAGACAAAGTAGGTTTTAGCCCTTTAACGCCAGTGTCGAAGAAATTTATGAATATTTAATGCCACTAAAAATTATTTGAGTTATTTTTGCGGTAAATAAGGGCAACTGTTTACAAACTCTTAAGTTATGTTAAAAAAAACTTTATAATTTGTAGAAAAATAAAAAACACTCAAATGTGCAAAGTGTACACTCATCTCTAGTTCATGAATAATGGCCGATGCGTATAGCTCGAATGTGCAGTAAGATGCGGTGGCTTAGAAAAAAAAAGGCTGAATAAAATTTATAGCACGTTTAATTTAAGCTCTAAAACTATTTCTATATAATTTGTTATTTACATATTATCTAATTATGGTTTACAAATTTGTTCACGGAGATTAAAGTTACCAGGATTTTTAAAAATCCCTTTGGAGCTCAAAATAATGTCTACTTGGTGTTACTTGAG
>CABFWB010001865.1:71786-83964 GCA_902151455.1 Timema bartmani | reverse complement strand
TCACTTCAAGGAGAATCACATAGAAGCCCCCAATCTGATCAAGATTGTTGAGTATGCCTTCTGCTTACCTGGGACATCAGCACCAGTTGAGAGAGTATTTTCGTTGATGAACAACGCATGGACTGATGATAGGGGTTTAATGAAGGAATCTACAGTTCAAGGCTTGATGACATGTAAAATTAATATCGGATTAGCTTGTGAAGATTTTTACAACAAGATTAAAACCAAAAAAGACTTTCTAAAAAAAGTCCTAGCCAATGAAAAGTACATGTAAATATAGTTCAAATTTTTATTCCTCATTCAAAGTGTTTTTTCTTACTTAAGTAACTTATATATAAATATTAACATGTAAGAAATAAAATGTTTAAATTTCGGCATTCCGGTGTCCCGGTTGAACATTTCAGAAATCTGGCAAGCCTATTTAGGGGTGTTCCCAGTTGGTAATAAACCCTAGCTTGTGTTGAGAGCCTTATTACCGTAATGTACTCGAAGATCAGAATGGTTACTATTGGGCAAATATTTTTCATGTACCTTTATTTTGTTATTGTTTGAACAGAAAATAACGCAATGTAAATTAAAGTGTTAAATGACCCCTATACACAATCTATCAAAGCTAATATATTTATTACTTTTACAATTGGGAATTTCAAGTGCACTTTTAATGCACATATCTGTAGTCCTACACCTTTTGAAAATTAAGTCGTAAACCTGCTCTTAAAATAAAGCTTATGTATTCTATTCCTATTTAATGCTCTTTATTTTAGTTTTAATTTATATAATTTTAATTTTTATTAAATCTATTTTGAGTTTTGCAGGAGAAATGCCCCGTTTGCCCTGTTTTTGGTGCGCCACTGATATAGTACGATGTTCTCAATCTTGGACTAAAAGAATGTGTTTGAATTTTGTAAAAGGCTTTCCTATGAACATTGAACTTTAATTATATTGCTTTCTATCACATCAACCGTCTTTTTGCAAGTGTCTGAGAGTATACATGCTTTTATTTTTAACGCCGCGTCTTACTACCTGTTCGGGCTATTCGCACAGACCTATGCACTAATTACACTAATGGTTTTATAGATTAGGAAGGTTTTATTTAAAGGAAGTGTGGAGAGAGAGTGGAAAAACATTTTGAGAATACTTCCTTCAGTGCACCCAACCAAGATTCGAACCTATATCTTCCCGTCCTTGGGAGCCTATTCCACTGCGAGAGTAGCGCGTTAGACCATGCGGCCACCGAAAAGACTATACACGCTATTTATATTCAATTATACTAGCTCAATTACTCTCTAACCGGCCCCATGGTGTTGTGGTCAGTGGACCTGGCTACAAGCCTAGGAGTACCGGGTTCGATTCTCGGCTGACCTTGGATATCTTCCCCTTAAGAGGAATGATCCCAACGGTTACCATAGTTTGGTAAATTAGGCTTTAGTTAGGTTAAGACTCACCCCGGCTCCACAACATCATAATAACCATCATCACATCATCTCATCGTGGGTACGACGTTTAGACAAACTCCTGGTGTACCCTGGGTAACACTCTGTGTCACAAGAGCTGCTAATAGTCTACATACAGGGGACCAAACAGGATGTCATGTCCCTCCTGGTGTACCCTGGGTAACACTCTGTGCCACAAGAGCTGCTAATAGTCTACATACAGGGGACCAAACAGGATGTCATGTCCCTCCTGGTGTACCCTGGGTAACACTCTGTGCCACAAGAGCTGCTAATAGTCTACATACAGGGGACCAAACAGGATGTCATGTCCCTCCTGGTGTACCCTGGGTAACACTCTGTGCCACAAGAGCTGCTAATAGTCTACATACAGGGGACCAAACAGGATGTCATGTCCCTCCTGGTGTACCCTGGGTAACACTCTGTGCCACAAGAGCTGCTAATAGTCTACATACAGGGGACCAAACAGGATGTCATGTCCCTCCTGGTGTACCCTGGGTAACACTCTGTGCCACAAGAGCTGCTAATAGTCTACATACAGGGGACCAAACAGGATGTCATGTCCCTCCTGGTGTACCCTGGGTAACACTCTGTGCCACAAGAGCTGCTAATAGTCTACATACAGGGGACCAAACAGGATGTCATGTCCCTCCTGGTGTACCCTGGGTAACACTCTGTGCCACAAGAGCTGCTAATAGTCTACATACAGGGGACCAAACAGGATGTCATGTCCCTCCTGGTGTACCCTGGGTAACACTCTGTGCCACAAGAGCTGCTAATAGTCTACATACAGGGGACCAAACAGGATGTCATGTCCCTCCTGGTGTACCCTGGGTAACACTCTGTGCCACAAGAGCTGCTAATAGTCTACATACAGGGGACCAAACAGGATGTCATGTCCCTCCTGGTGTACCCTGGGTAACACTCTGTGCCACAAGAGCTGCTAATAGTCTACATACAGGGGACCAAACAGGATGTCATGTCCCTCCTGGTGTACCCTGGGTAACACTCTGTGCCACAAGAGCTGCTAATAGTCTACATACAGGGGACCAAACAGGATGTCATGTCCCTCCTGGTGTACCCTGGGTAACACTCTGTGCCACAAGAGCTGCTAATAGTCTATATACAGGGGACTGAACAGGATGTCATGTCCCTCCTGGTGTACCCTGGGTAACACTCTGTGCCACAAGAGCTGCTAATAGTCTACATACAGGGGACCAAACAGGATGTCATGTCCCTCCTGGTGTACCCTCGGTAACACTCTGTGCCACAATAGCTGCTAATAGTCTACATACAGGGGACTGAACAGGATGTCATGTCCCTCCTGGTGTACCCTGGGTAACACTCTGTGCCACAAGAGCTTCTAATAGTCTACATACAGGGGACCAAACATGATGTCATGTCCCTCCTGGTGTACACTGGGTAACACTCTGTGCCACAAGAGCTGCTAATAGTCTACATACAGGGGACCGAACAGGATGTCATGTCTACCCCGGTCAAAACGATAATCGATGGTGAGAGTGAGTATGAGGGTGTAGAACCAATAGAAACTCTCAAACCTAACTCAAAACTAACTAACCAGAGCCTGGTGATGGTTGGGGTAATAATTCCCATTCCGGGAAAAATGCCCAAGGCACCAACCGGGGATAGAACCCGGAACCCCTAGGCACGTAGCCAGGTGCACCACGTGACCTGTTGTTTGTAAAGGTGATTAAACTGGCTACACAATTTAAAAAAAACTTTAACTTAGCTACATAAAGTTTTCACATTGACAAACCTTATATTTTACACAATTCTTTTGTGTGACTTTAATAATATAAAGCAATAAAATGCAAGAATCGAGACAATACAATAATGTAATCTAGTGGCGTATTTTGTATTTGTGAAATATCAAAGTCGACTGCCATGATTAGATCATAATATTATCAATTAATTAATTTGATCGGAGTTCTTCTGATCCACAACAATCATATTATTCGCATAGTCACAAGACAATACTTCTTATTGATTAATAAATCAACAATCTTTCACTTCACGTTTTCAACATTCCAAATCTGTAACATCACAACTTTGCTATTTTGAGATGAATGCCACAACTGCCTGCCTCACTTCTTAAAGCTGCACATTTAAGTAAAAATTCTATTATGTTTCTAAGTTTTAAGCGGGGTTTTCATATGTAATGATTATTGGCGCCACTTGACTGGCGCCAGTTTAGTGGCATATGGAAAAATGTAAATTCAACTGGCGCCGTATAACTGGCGCCACTAATCATAGCGCCAGTAAAGTAAAGAGCAGTTGAACTTTTTGGCGCCAGTATCTTGTTTGTTTGTAAAAAGTGTTTAAATTGCTAATAATTTTTTTTACGAGCGATGGCGACACTAGAAAATAAATGATCAACAAAATATATAATAATGTTCCTCGAGCCATATGAACAGTATCTATTATTGTGTAACCACAAAATTTCTTCATTTATAAAGTCAGAAATAAAAGAGACGAGGCATTGAGAAAAATAGTTGAGGTTATGTCCGATGCAGTCACAGAATTTAGTCTAAGCGCTACAAAGGCCAAAATACGTAGTATTCGAAATCCATTTACAAACCCATAATCTATGCTTTCGCTTCTTTCTTTTTAATTTTTTTTTGGAGTTCTAAAGACACAATTTGCACTACTACATCAATACTTGTATTAACTACGGCAGTTGACGCCATGTTGAATACTGCGCCAGTAGAAAACTGATTGATGAATGTGGATACACAAACTGGCGCCATTAATATTGATGCCATTAAACTGGCATGCTACTGGCGCCAATAATCATTGCATGTGGAAACCCCGCTAAAGTTTAAGTTTGTTAATTGTGCTGCCAGCTTTATGGCGAATTTCACATTATGACTGTATCTGGTTTATTCAGTTACATACACCAATACAAGCCGGAGGGTAGTACCTGAGTCCGCTGTTCGTTTGGGTTCGCCTGTACTGTGTGGTCACCCCCTCCCCCGCCCCCCATGGTCGGACCGACAGACGCCACCAAACCCCTGACAGCACTTCCTGTCGCCGTCAGGATCTGCGGACCACCGTCATTAGGGTACGCAGACGCTGATTGGTCCTGCACTGGTGGCGTCTTCTTGCACATGAGGATCACTCGACGTCTCCTGCTGCTGAATCCGGTACCTGGGGGACACATAGTTTCAACTTCTCGACACGCGTCGGCCTCCTGTTGACAACAGTGGGCCAACAAGACGTGACTGACAAAGTTGTAGCTTTGTACTTACATCCTGAGACAAACGGCTGGGGTGAACAAAATAACTTGACTATTTGGTTTATTCTGATCAGTGGTGAATTTACTTTGGGGAGGCCTTAACAATGTATCAAAGCTATTACTTCTGCACTTTTCCCCCAACTGGGAAATTCAGGGACAGTACCAACCTTTTCAATATCAAGTCGTCAAGATGGCTACACAATTAAAAAGCTTAAACTTTGATTAATTAAGTTTTTACTTGAAAGTGTGACTTTTAAGAGTTGGAAGGATGGCAAGAAAAGAGATAATACAGAGCTGTGACTTTCACCTCAAAATCCTAAGGTTCTATCTTTATAAATAATTCAGAATGTTGGAAAAGTAAAGTCCAGAAGGGGTATTTTTATGTGGGTATTTTTAGTCCACTGTAACTAGAAGATAAACTGTCATCAGCCATACTTTCATACAACTATACAACTATAATATGTGAAGAGGAACACAGCTACACGAGTAATGTGATTGCTGTGTAGCAGGAGACATTTTGATCAAATTAATACATCAACAATTTAACTTAATACTAAATACGCCATTAGATCCCATACATGTATTTTCTCGACTTTCTTTTAGTTAACTGAACGCTTACATTTTACAAAGTTACAGGAAAGTATTGTGTAATTACAAAGTTCGTTAAAGTAGGACCTTTATATATCCAAGTTAACGGGGTTTAATTATGTAAGTAGCATATCTTGAACTAAAACAGAACCCATGTAAGTATTAGGGAAATGTAGTCCTTGGACCCATTGTTCTAGAGCCCTCCCTGCCATAGTGTGAAGGATTAAAGGGGTGTGGTATGATGAACATTGAATTTCAAGCTGAGGAAGTTCAGTCTCGCGACAAAGGGTTATGTCGACAGAAAGTGAAGTTTTATAAAACGTGGTTATACGAATTTGATGTGTTTATACCTGCACCAACAATTGGAACCCTTCCTCCCAGGCCTTGTTTTAATAAAAAAAATACATGGAAAAGCTTGTTTAAAACTACTAGCTCCCTGCTTGGGTTCCCCCTCAGGAACTTGGAGGGGTTGCCACTCAATCTCCGGCAGTTGTTATTCAAAAACAAGTTTTAAAATGACATAGGCCTAATACATTAATTTTTACTGTCACACTTCCACGAAATCCTCACAAGCAAGTGTCATTGGATAGGTTCCTTGTTAAAGTCGCACAACAAGAAAAAGATTCCAGTGAGCCAACAGATAGCAGTGATTTCGTTAGTGACAATGAAAGTCGTCCTAAGCAATCACATACCTCCTTCTCTCCACTCTCTCGTCTACCTCACACCAGCCACGATTAAATTTGATTAATAAATTTGATTACAGTACAGTTAAATTTAAATAACGAAAATAAAAACGGTAAAATAAAAAGAATTTTGTATTAATAATTTTTAGAATAAATATTTTTAGGTTATGGAACGAATCATCTGAGTTTCCATTATTTCTTATGGGGGAAATTCCCTTTGATATACGAGTGCTTTGTATTACAAACACGTTTACTAAACGAATTATGCTCGCAATCCAAGGTTTACTGTAATTATAACCTGACTGTCCCCACTCCAATGAGTTATAAAATCTATGTGTTTACACATTAATATCTATCCTAGCACTTAGCCAGCAGTCCTAGTAGCCTAAAACAAGATGGGATCATAGCATAACCATCTCCTCCATCAGAATCATAAAATTGATGTCAATGTTAACATAATGTATTGAACCCTTCTCAATCTTAACCCTCTTAATGTGTTGAACCCTTCTCAATCTTAACCCTCTTAATGTGTTGAACCCTTCTCGATCTTAACCCTCTATCATTAGTCCTAGAGCCTACAAAACAGTATGGGATCATAGACTACCCTCCCTCATACTCTCAGCAATATTTTAGTACGGCGTCTTGCTACCTATTCAGGTTATACGCATATATAGGCCTACTAACTATGCTAAAGGGAAGGTTGAATTTAGAGAAAGTGTACCCATATTTACGTGGAGGGAGATTGGGAAAACATTTTAGAAAACACAACCTCAGTACACCCAAATGGTATTTGAACCCTGATCTCCCTGTAATTGGCAGTCTAGTCCAGCATGAGAGTGACGCCTTAGACCATGTATCCACCAGGGGGTAGGAATTTAACCACCGTAAAAATGCACTAGATATATTGATCTTAGAACTGGCCTGTCTCTGTATTTATTGTGGAAATAAAACAAACTAATCAAACGGCAGTGTACCTCATTTATATTGTTTAGAAGAACTCCCTCCGAAGACTAGGTTCACGAACTTTAGGGAAAAGCTAGGCCCATCATGGGTGGGCACACCAGCATACCGCGATTGCCCATGGGAAACACTTCGTGCTCAGAAGAGGCCAAAATAGCTGGGGCATTCAAGAGACTCGTTGGGAAGTTTTATGGTACAACTATTTGACTTATTTACAACATTGAAGTCCACACAGGCTCAAAATCTGGGTTTGGAAGAGATGCGAGTGCGTTTTATGAACAAAGATAAGGTACTAAACCATAAAATTAAAATACATATATTGTTTGTAATGCTCTGCCTCCGCTCAAAGTGAAGGGTTTGCGTCCCCATAAATACATATATTGTTTGCAATGCTCTGCCTCCGCTCAAAGTGAAGGGTTTGCGTCCCCATTTAATTTTCTCATGTCTTATTTCGCTACTATCAAACCTCCCCATCTGGGGATTGCTAAGACTATAGAAAATATAAGGGACATTTTTTTTCTTAGAGAGGCATGGACAAGTATTTGTGGGACCAAGTGAAAGCTTACGAAAGTTTACTAAGGGCTAAGCCCGGACAAAAGTATAACGTGGGCAAGATGTCATTGAAGGTGGCTAGATTTTCCATGTAGAGTCTATTTATTGATTTTTTTGGAACCCTCCCAAGGTCATTTAATGGACATCATTATGTGCTAACCATAATTTGTGGGTTTTTGAAGTTTACTAGATACCTGTAAGCTTTAACAATATGATCTTCCTGAGAGCATACTCTTCACTTTCCAGACCTATTCCAGCCCTGTCTACCCTAATCCTTCTCAGAGTATTCATACTTTTCGACACTGCTCTGATGATACTGTACATACTATCCTATCCTTTGTACGGATATCCTTCATCCTGATAGGACAAGACGACTAGCAACGAGGGACCTGAGGCTGAGTCGATGTGTATCCGGTTTACCGTTCCGTCTATACTTGTAGAAACTATGACCAAACGTCATAATTCAACTAAGACAATGTGAGTACTAAACGGAAATGATAAAGGCATCAAACTTGCTAAGATATTATCTCTGACACCCAAAATTGTGTTTGTTCTTCAAGCACAACAACATTCACTCTTGATCAACGTTTGATCTCCGTTCATTGGCCATAATCGTGTATGATCAATGGACTAGTAGGACTAGACTAGTCCCTAGACATTTTTAGTTTATCTATTTTGAGTTAAATTTCTTCGGGAAATAAAACCATAAAATCAAATCTGAGTCTCAGTTTGCGTCACAATACTCAAAGATATTCTCGCTCTATGTGCGTCCCCCCGACCCTCTCTACAATGACAACACACTGACATCAGAAGCGCTATCACAATATTCAATGATATTCCCGCTATTTGCGCAGCATCATTCCCCTCTCCCAACTAGCATCGGAAGTGTTCGAGTCTTATCGGCTTACCCCAGGGAAAGGACCAGTTGAAGCCATCCCTGTCCATCTGTATAGTAAGATATAATATGCTAACGCTTGGTGTTCTGTCACAAGTAAATGTAATTTTTGTTTGCTTCTTATAAGTGGTAGTGTTGTGGTTGCTAAGCTTAAGTAATTATTCCCATTAATGAAAGAGATCTTGTGAAGTGTGAAATATGGGAAGGAACTCGGATTTGGAAACTGTTCCCTCACAACAAGTTTTGGGTAAGGGACCTGAAGAAACGTATATTAAATTAGATGATGATGATGACACTCTGGAAGCTCCTAAGAAGAGACGTAGAGAAGATGACTCGTTGAATCCCAGAAATAAATATGTGCGTCTTTATAATGAAATCATTGACACAATGGTTGGGCAAATAGAGCTGAGGTTTAAAGATCCTAATGAACTGCAATTTATTGAGTTGCCAGATTTAAAAAAAATTCATAGCTTCAAATCTCAAGATCCTGACAGCTTATTTTTTTCATTTGAGTCAAGCTACGGTGGTCTTTTCAATTTTGACAATTTTCGGAGTGCATTACAGAGTGGTTTACAGACTATCAGACTTTTCAGACAAGATTATGACTGAAATTATGAAGTTCCTGGAAGAAACAGACTTAACAAAAGGAGCGTTCCAAGAAACATATAAATTAGGTTGCTTGGTATCAACAATACCAGTGAGCACAACCACTGTTATTTGAAAAGTATTAAGATTACTGTGCGCAACACCCAGTGTGAGAATAGGTTATCCACACTTTCCCTGTTGTCAGTTGAAAAAATCTTGCTAGATGAACTGCAGAGTCAAACATCATTCTATGACGCTGTTATCGACACATTCATTGAGAAAGGTGACACAGGATTGCACTAATATACAAATAAAAGTAAGATTCTACTATTAATTTTTTATTTACTTGTTTACTTATTTATTTGTTTACTTTTATTCATGCTTTTGTTTAATTTATATCTTTATTTATGTATTTGTTTGTTTATTCCATGTCTAAATATTGTGACCCGACCGGGATCGAACCCCGATCTCCCCATCTTCGGCAGCTTAGTCCAACACAAAAGTAGCGCGTGCTTAAATGTTGAATACACTGTGGGTTTGGTTTAGCAGCTGCTTTTCTCATCGTATAAAAATGACTGTACTATATTTTTAATCGTTTTGTTAATTTGTACTATGTCTTGCAGTGAAAACATATTCACAAAAACATGTTTAATGACAAATTCATAATTGTTTTGGTTATTCATATTGTATCTTAGATTGAAAATAGATTCACAAATTAAATATTTATATAAATAAACTATGGTTTATTGTTATTCTCAACTATTATACAAATTTGTTCAGTAAATTAACACTTGACATATACGATCGAGTGATTATTTTATGATATTCACTATTCCTTTCTTTCTCTAAACAGGTCTTAGCTTGTCTTGAGGAAGGCAGACAGAGAGAGAGAGAGAGGGAGACTGGAGGTGTGGTCTCGTTATGGTGGTATTGATATTTCTAGAGAATGGAAGGATCTGGATATGATACATTTTATTTTTATTTTTAAAACCATAAGGCATATAGCAATCTTAAATCTGATATAATGATTATAAGTGAAAATGGTAATATCTTAAAATACACATTATTCTTAACCCTAACAAATTGATTAATTGACTATAAATGAAAATGTTATTTTCTTAAAAATATACATTATTATTACGCATATTATAACTATCCTCACTATTTTTATCCACACCATACTTAAAATTAAAAGATACATTGTTCTTATTTCTATTATGACAATCCTAAATGAGGGCCTTGCAGCAAGAAGGGGGCGGCTCCATTTTTGGTCGAATTCCAGATAATATTTGTACTAAACATTTTTAAAAAACTGAATCCATTGGTGCAAGAAGGAGACAGATCCGACAGTAAATACGAAATATATAACAGCTACGGAGATGCACCCTACTTGCACCAATCTAGCGAGAATTTTCGCTTGCAATGGTTGGTGGTATTGGAAACGTGAGTGATCTATGCTATTATTTATTAGTGTGGTTACTCAGCTAACCATCGTTTATTAAGTAATTTTATTAGTATATTCAGTATTGTTTATGTGTTGCTGAACTATTTAAATTTCAAGATGATATTGTTTGGTTTTTATTTTCTTATATCTCTCTAGTCGGACTCTGGTTGTGGTTTTTCTGGTGGGTTTGTGAGATCTGCGGGTTGAGTATTAGGTTGTAGGCCGTAGAGCGGTTCCTTGGGAGGGGAGTTGGCGGAGTACGTGTCGTTTTGCTCCTCTCTTGATTTTTTCCTCCCTTTCGATGAGTCGAGCTTGAGTGTACCAACTCAGATGGGGGTCTGCAGGGGAGGCGTGTGTACAAGCGGTTGGAGAGGGCTTGGAATTCTGAGAGCCTAAATAAGGAGTGCTGCTTGACGGGTAGGAACGGGGGGGGAGGGAGGTGAGATGTCTAAGTTTAGGTCAAAAAGTCTCTACTGGAGTTTTCTGTCGTGAGTTCTTCTGGGATCAGTAGAGAGCAGTGTTTGGTACTCGGAAGACTTGTACGGGGTAGGGAGGAAGGGAGGGGTCTCAGTCGATAAGGTTTCTGTGGGGGAGTATGTTGGGGTGATGGAACGGATAGGAGTGTGGGAGTGAAAAGGTTCTTGAATAGGGCGTAGTGTTCCGCTCGGTTTCGTCTGTGTTGCCCTCCCATGCTGCGAAGCTAACGGGGGTGAGTGGGATAAGGGAAGAGGATGATGTGGTGATGGTACTTTTGAGTTTTTAGGGGGTGGCGGATCGTCTCACCCGCCGTGTGGGGGTTGACCGAGGGGAAGGGGTGCAGGGGTGATCTGATGTTCCTACTCGCTACCAGGTTTCCCTGCCTGTCTCGCCAGGGAGTGTAATCGGTGAGTGGAAAAACGATAGCATTCCAGTTTGCCTAGTTATCTGTAAAACTAAAAAAACAGTTTTGTGACAAAACTATAAGCTTTATCGAAAAGGTTACCATTAGGCAATTGTAGTCCTGGTCAATAAGTATTCAATTCTAAAATATCAAAGTGAAATTATCATTATTTTATTAATTATAACTAATTAAAGTTGTTGGAATGTTATCCTTTTTCCACTCAATGCTTTGACAGAAGTTAAATAAGCAAATAATATCAGTTTTATGACAAAAAATATCTAATAGTGGGTAAAAAATTAAAAATAATAAACTTTTAACTCTATATATTAAATTTTAAAAAACTGGCAGCAGCTGCGCCCTACGACTGACAAAGTATTGGTAGGTGGGAGCAGGCAAAGTGATAGATAACAAAGTGGCCGACACGAGAGGACAAAGTGGTAGACAACCAAGCGGTCGACACGAGAGGACCAACTGCTCGACAAACTTTGATATCATCCAGTTAAGAGTGGGCTAAGTGACAGAACAGTTAATTCAATACACGATTGTCCTTATTTACACTCAAATCGTTCCCCCGCCCCCTAAGCGTCAGCTTAACCTTACACTTCTTGACATATTTTTGTAGGGTTTGCTAAAGTAAAAATGTAGGTGAAATGATGAACTTATAAAAGAATATCATGAATTGAACAGTCGCAATTAATTCTGCAACGCTGACTGCAACATTAAACAACAGTGAGCGCTTGACCACAGATATGAACTATCTTATTTTTATATTAATAGATTAGAGGTGAGGAGGGTATAATTTAGAGAAAATATACGCGCTTTTTCATGAAGAAAGATTTGAAAACTATTAAGTAAAAATTCCTTAGTGGCCTTTATTAAAACTT
>CABFWB010001865.1:39183-64930 GCA_902151455.1 Timema bartmani | reverse complement strand
GGGGGGGGGGGGGGGGTAGCTCAATATTAAAATCTCTGCTGAGTGTATTAGACATTCTAAAAGATGAATTTCAGGAATTACTTTTACATCATCATGAAATATAATATTTTATATCGAACATTTCCCCCTTTATTTATTTCTCTGTGTCTTAACACCGATCATAGCTGTAAGAGTAATTTTTTACCCTTGTACAGTTTCGTCAGCTGTTTGGCTAGCCAGTCTTTAGAACGTCTGTATGTAACACAAACAAGGACGTTATAGTTAGTGATTCGCCCCAGTTTTAATGTCAATGCTAATTTGTTGCCTAATTACGTGATATTTTATTCTGGGTTCCTTACGTTTAAAAATGTGAATACAATGTGAAGAGTAACAAAAAGAGCACAACAATGTTGCAACTATAAACTTCCCCGTGCTTTTCCTGTTCTTCAGGTGCGTGGCTGCACCACCACAACAATAGCCCGTCACGAAATATAATGTCCCCCATTTTGTTCGTGTTCTCTGTCTTAATAGCCCATCAGGGCTGTACACAAAGGGGCAAGGATTACAAATTAAAGTTTTAGTGGAAATGTACTCGCATCTGCGTGAAAGGATAGTGGAAAATGACCTCTTCAGTTTTCAATTTATTATATCGCCAATTCTTGGCTTCAGAGTCCATATCCCTAAAAAAAAGCTGAGGTTACCCAACCTACCAAAACGTGATGAATAGCGTACCAAAAGGGATCAAAATCGTATGAAAATGTGTGTATAGCATACCAGAATGTGTGCCTAGCGTATCAAAATGGGCGCATAATGTGCCACAAGGCGTACATAGCGTTCCAAAAGGGGTGCGTAGCAGACCCGAAAGAGGTTTAATAGCAGACCAAAAGCCAAAGTCTAACGTCATGTAGATTGGAGCCAAGCAATAAAGTTTTCACTCAATTGGTACACATTCAAGAATTGATCCCAAGCCCGTATAGGAGCGAGGCTACAGTAAACAAAATATACAATAGGGGTTTAGATCCACCGGTAAAAAGATTAACATCAAACAAGAGGAACAAGAGACAAACAATATTTGGGTTAAAGAAGAATTACCAAAGGGTGAAATTTGCTGGAGTAGGGGGGCCTTACCATTAATTACCGTGTAGCATAAGGCTACACATAAATGTGTGTGAGAGAGTAACACGAAATAAGTAAAATGTTACATTCTGGGTTGGAACTCCCAACAATATTCCAAGTTGCATTCTTCGCTTTCGGAGTAAACATCCACATGAGGAGACAAGAGAGATTTGGAATCGAAACCCCAATAGCTCTTTATTTGCGCCATTCGACTAAAATCAAACTGTCAACATTAGCTGTCAATTAGTTAGTCAACGTTAGTAAGATTAAGTTGTAAACACATCTTGATTATATAGGCTATGGAGGCTGAAGCTCTTCCAGGAAGAATTTTTTGCACATGTTATTTGCACAACTCAGAAGTAAGTAGGAACTATTATATTAGTGCCATCTCAAATCTAAAGATAAATGGCGGATTGTAATACAAAGACTAGTTTTCAAAGTTTTGTTTGTTGTTTAGTATTCATATTAGTAAATTATTTTGGCAAATAAAAGCTACACAGGTAACGTTTGTAATGGTATCACATGTCACGACAATTGGGATGCCCTGTTACTTCACGGTCAGGGGAAATGAATAGAAAATATGGAGTTACCAGAGTATCCACCAGAGGCGCGACACTCGGACACGCGACCGGATAGTAATAGGTTTACTAATGAGCAATAAGTCCCAGTTTCTGGTACGAGCGGGAAAAGACCAGTGTTTTCGGTCGGTTCACTGGGACAAGCATAGGGGAACAATTCAGTGATAGAGTCGTGTCCTTTTATACCGTTGTGATTAGGAAAACGACCAGATAGGCCGAGTGAATCTAAAGGGATTGACGATAGAATAGGTCTCGCTGACTGGGAGGAGAGAAAGAAGACCGAAACTACGGCCACGATGAGAAATAGGAGTGATATCAGGGTGAAATAACTAAAACCTCGACTCGGGTGGCTTAGGACAATGATCAGGTGTTGCACTGTGGATCCAATGAAACTGCGCAAGTCACACCAATGGGTGTAAGTGGAGTGATAGATTATAGTAGAGTTTGGGACAAATCCTATTTAACCTCAAGCGTGAGAATTCCTCTCCGGGTAATAAATGTATATATACATATATTTTTGGAGTCAAGGCCCCTTTGCACTTTGTTATAATAAAACCTATAGTCCAGTACAGCATTACCAGAGATAAGTCCCACATAAAGTGTAATATACACAAAAGGGGTAGTTAGACATGTGCCACGGACCTGATTATAAAGTATGTTTCCACTCAGTGGATCATTGTGGAGAATAAGAGACCAATGCCACTGGAGAAAGGGGAGAGTCAGATGGGTAAGAATTTGGGAGGGCCCAGCTGGTTCAATCCCAAATCGCAGAAGAGAGCAACCTCCAAACAAGTGTGGGCCAATCAATTACTACTCTAATTAAAAGGCATATTGAAAATGAAAGAATGTGGGGGGATAGATTGACAGAAAAATGATGATTTAGTGAAAATACCATATCCTCTCAGGTAGATCCTTGCCTTCATTTTTGTATTTGGTTCATTGGTTGAGTTTTAGAAGCTGTGAGAAACTTTCTTTGATATTCTCATAGAATACTTTGCCAGGAAACGCGATAATCATACTCCCTAATGTTTTGATTGTGAAAATTTGTCCCTCCAAGATGTATAAAACATACTGATCCTACAAAGCGGAAATTAGGAAGTATTTAACTAGAAGAAGCCCTCACATCACTTTCCAGAAATCATCCAAGATATGTCTGACATGAACAAGGAAGAAAAAATTTGCAGCAGCATATATTTGACGTCGAACACAGAGAAGAAACATACTTTTAGGAAGACATTGAATGCTGTAACTGTCATCAGAGGCCAAACTGCTAATATGGTACAAGTCAACCATGGCTACAAGCAATGCACTAGATGGAGGCAATCATTTGTTGCAGAATAGGCTATAATGAATCATCATTTCCCATTTGGGAAAAAAATTTTACTGTTAGGAGACGATTTCAAGTAA
This sequence comes from Timema bartmani, assembly GCA_902151455.1. Classification (NCBI taxonomy): domain Eukaryota; kingdom Metazoa; phylum Arthropoda; class Insecta; order Phasmatodea; family Timematidae; genus Timema; species Timema bartmani. Next base: position 61,850 of record CABFWB010001865.1, on the reverse strand, counting down.
TATTTACCAACTCTTTCATATGCTCATGGGACAGCAATCATCCATACAAGTGTTGAATAATCTTAGCTGTGAAAGGAGTTTAAAATCAACAAGTTAAACAATAATGTACAGTGTCGTATAATGCGCACCTTAAGGAGTATTAAGTGAATAAGACGAGCCACCAGGTAATTAATAATCATTAATATAATTACTAAGGTGTATTAAATAATATGTAAACGTAATCAAAGATGGTGTGACTAAGGTATCATTGGGTATAGGTAGTAACAAAGTTAAGTTATTATAGACTATGGATATTTTATGGGGCTACGTGACTTGAAACACAGCCCCTATTAAAAGTGCGTAGATAGGTCCATTAAGAGTAAACATTGGAAACTACCAGGGTCACATGTTGTACCCTGATGTTCCAAAAGTCCACGGTTACACCACTTGTACTACGTAGAATGAAAATTCTAGAAATTAAACCCTGGAAATTGAGCTTTCTGGAACTCACTCACTCCTTCTCGCACGCAAAAATCAGAAGCAGACAAACACTGTCTGAACGTTACTATTTTATTCAAGATTCCTGTTGAAACAACTCGTACTTTAGAAGCAATAAATAGTTAATCCATCATATTACTTCGTACGAGTTTATCTTCTAACTCTAAGGGCCAGTTTCATAGTCAGACCTAGCATGCCTAAAGTGCGAGTCGATACTAAATACAGGACGACACCTACCTTGACCAAAATGTATTTAGTATAGCGCCGCACTTGAGGCGTACTAAATCTGACTATGAAACTGGCCCAAAGATTTGAGGTTCCTATCAAGGATTTGGAGTTGCAGAGAATCAAACGTTCCTATCCTCTAGTTCCTGGAACTGATCACTCTGGGATACGACAACAAGAAATCTACAGTATCTTCCATTATTGGGAAATGCGATTGCGTGAAGTAAAACTGAAAACATACAGCTTGAAAGAAGATATCATAGAAGGGCCAGAGGAAATATTGACACACGGCTCGATAGTTCACAATACATTTGGAAATACTCTGAGTCCAGCTGATATTTAAAATAGCCATTCTGTGTCCACGAAATTAAGAAGCTGCACAAATAAATTAGGAGTATTTTTAGAAGGATAGGTTCATTGTTACATTAGTGGTAATTCAGTCGACTCTAAGGACGAAAGGCAAACATCCAGTAGGGTTTTTCAACAATTTGACGTCCCTCAGGAATACTGCCACACAAATTAAACTTAAAAATGGCAATATAATAATGCTCTTTGGATACTTGAATACTAAACAGGGCTTATGTAATGGAACTGTTTAGCAGTGACAAACTTGGATAAAAATCTATAATCCATTCAACAATTTTAACAGGTTTATTTCTAGAGAATGTATGTTTCTTACTGACAGTTGATTTGGCTCCTGTAAACCCTGACATCCCCTTTATTTTGAGACGGGCGCAGTTCCCAATTAAACTTGTGTTCGCAGTTAACTATTATTAATTATTTACAAGTTAAAACCTTGCACATGGTTGATATCAATCTGCACAAGCCCGTTTTTAGACATGGGCAATTGTATATGGCCTTTTCATAAAACCCGTTATAATTAATTTAATTAAAAAAATAATTAATTTAGTTCAATCTCACTTTATCAATAATAATTATTCTTAGCACCACATATTATTACCCGTTCGGGCTATACGCTGAAGTACTAATTATGCTAATGGGTTAGGAATTGAGAACGGTGAATATAGAGGGAGCGAACCCACATTTGCGGGGAGGGAGAGTGGAAAACCATTTAGGAAAGCCACCCCAGTTCACCCGAGCGAGATTTGAACCTTGACTTCCCCGACCTTGGCAGTCTAACTCAACACTAAACTAGCGCGTTAGCTAGCTACGCCACCGAGGTGGGTCTCACTTGATCAACTCTTACGATTGAAATATACTTTAAAAAAAGAAAAAAGCCTAACATTACGTGCACCTATCATTATTGAAGATTAAGTTTTGCTAATTTCGTTATTATTATATTCAACTTGTAGACAGGCCTAAAAACTAGTTTATAATAAGCCAATAGTAGAAGGTATAAGGGTGTATAAATGTTAGAAAACCTAATAAAAACCAATTGAAAAATGAGTTTATATTTGTTTTACTCTTTTGCGGTATTTAGTAGCATTTTGACTGATAAGGGATAATTCAGAGGATAACCATCCCAAAAAGTCAATTATCAAGTAATGATAAAATGCTATCTAGTTAATCTTGGTCTGGCTAAACATTCTTACATTTTCAAATACCTTATATTAAAAATAATATGTATGAAATAAGGTGCATTGATTAAAAACCATTTGTAATAAATAAAATGATAGAATACTAGGAAAATGGGACAGCACAAATAAAAGTAAAAACACTAACCCATATTTACACACACATCGATATTTTGATGCCATCTTCCTCAGGAAATAGTAGTAATTATATTAAAAAATAGTACTTGGTTTCTGACCATGGGACTTAACTAAATGAGAGGTTTGACTTAATTTATCGATCACAAACACTTCCCATACCAATTTTCAAAATAATTGTTAAAGAACCATATGTTATGACATAAGTTTTACAAGCTATTTCAACAAAAGGAGCTTGCCCACATGATTAAACGAACGTACCTGATAAGTTCTGGTGATGAATTACCTGATACCTCTTGGATATGCTGTCTTCAGATGGGTTGGGCTGCTGCAATCGCTTAAAAAGGCTCTCCTCGGAGTTCCTATATTGTTCTAAAGCTTGACGTTCTAAATCATCAAATGAGTTGTCTGCAGGTATCACTTCAGATGCTTGATGCTGCGTATGGGTGCTATTGCATTTGGCAGCTACAACGTCACGATACAGGCGTCGTTGCTGTTTACATTCAGCAGATGCTAGGCTATTGGTGCCTATCGATGAAGGCGGTGCCGTGGTCGAGATACGAGAAATGTCAATGTCTTCGATGGCCGTAGGGGGTACATCTTTTAAAGGCGTGCTAGTTTTCATAGGTGGGAAGTTTGTGTCACTGTTCTCGATCTCCGAAGGCGTCGTACAGCACAGCTGGCTCTCAAGTCTGACACACTCTTGCGACAGAAGATTAACTTCTCTGAATTCCACGGCACGATCTTGATACACCTCGCTAAGCCATCGTGCTATCAAGGTGGAGGCGACAGGATCCTGTATGTTCAACAATTCCAATGGGACACCAGCATCGGTGGTAGAACTAGATCCTGTTGGATTCTGACACTCCTGGTATATTTCTTCCGTTAATGTTATCGGAGGCAGACATTTACGATAATCTTGTTTAAAGTCATAATAGACCATGGACAAGGAATTTGACGTCCCTTCGACGCTCTGCCCAAACTGATTTGAATGGTGCTCTTCGTTTTGGCTGCTTGGATGTGGAGCATTATTTTGTACTCTCCCTTGAATTCTTTGTCCCTTCGTGAGGAAGATCAAGTTGGAGTAATCTACGCCTTGCCGTCGTCGAGCATCACTGGGAGCTGTGGGTTCTTGGTAGAACTCAGGTGGGCGCTGATATACAGGTATCTGTTGGGGTAGTACTGACACGTCAGTGGAGGGACACTGCTCCACCAAGTGTGGTGTGCTATTTGTAAGCAGGACCAAGTTTTCGTAAGTACGTCTCTGTTTCAGACCCTGCTGAGGCCTGTTAACAGTAGTAGAGGTCGAAGAGTATACGGGAATGCTGGAAGAGGATATAGGAGGAAGGTATTGCACTGGGTCGATACAAGAGTGTTCTCGTGTGGAGGGGAATTTGGGTAGGACGCTATCTGAATGAGGAGAAGGTGTTTTTATTCTTCCCCTGTCATCATCCCAGATGTATGGGAAAAGACCTGCACGATGACTGAGCCCTCGAGAAGATGGGAAATGTGGGAAGCTCCCAGGATGGAACTCGGGGACTTCAGCGTTGAGACATGGCCGGTACCTCCGACGTGGATCCCAGATATCCTTGACGTGGCAGGATAGCATTCGAGCCTCAAGTTGTACCTCCTCGAGGGACGTCACGCTGTATCGCGGGACTGGGTAGATACACAAATCTTCAGACTCCGAGTCTGCCAACAAAAACAGCGTATAGTTGTCCTGTCCTTTACATAGTTAGTAATGCTCTGTTTAATACAAATACCGCATTCCGATTATACAGCGAAATCTCATCTATTATATTTATGTAATTTAAAAGTTGTATTTTATAAATGAATTCTGAGTTATTTCAATAACTGTCTAGCACATGGCTTGTGAAAGTTGAAACTATGGTACGTGTGTCTGAAGTGGCATGAGAAAAGGTTTTCTTTGCACGTGGCATTCACTGGTGTCCAAAGTTTATTTTGCCAAACAAGTGATTTTTTAAAACTGATTTAAACTTATTATTGGTCCTTTATTACTGTCGATATTTATTTTATCTATTTCGAGATTCTTTTTATAAATAGTATTCAATTTCTAAAACTGTTATATTATAACAACTCAGAGGTATTGACTAAATAAGTTTCCTAAAAGCGCTTATAACTATAGGCACTGTGCTTCTTAAACGTTGATGGTGCAAGTGAAAACGCACTAGGCGCTGACGTGGCAAAATGTAGAAGCTCTTATGACTTAGATGATGCAATTGACAGTAGACGTAAAGTATCACAATGGATTTGGATAATAATAATAATAATAATAATAATAATAATAATAATAGTAATAATAATAATAATAAATGCTTTTCAATTGTTTATTATTGGGTATTATTCACATTAATTCTTTAATGAGGAACTAGCCCTATGTGAATCAAGTCATGTAACCGAATTAACTAAAATTCAAGATGGAAATTCAACTTATGTAAAATCGGAAGTTGAAGCCTAAAGGCCCTGACACAGACTACGTATCCGTAAGTCCGTGGTCCGTAAGAAATTGATGCCACAGTATCAGCTTGCTCTGGCCACAGAGTCCTTATCCGTAATGCCGGGATTACGATCAACTTAACTTTAATTTAACGTATTGTTCACTTAAATTAAGAAAACATATGTGTGATCACGATTCACGTAACTTAACCTAACAACTCAAGCCAAACATCTGCATTCTAGAGTACCTATGTATTTTGATCTGTGGTGTGTACTATTTGTATAGTGAGGATCTTTGAATGCTTACTGTTTTCTACTGATATAATAAATATTTATCATTACATTTTTTGATAAATTTAGCTTTCCCATTTTAGTTTAATTATTTTGTTTCAATGTCCGATCACTAGAACTGAAGCTAAAGAGTAGACCTTGGTCATAAAATGTGGCGCAGGAACGTTTTTATTTGGGGGGGTAAAAATAACCATGTGCTCTTATAGCTGATAACATTTTTGAGATTAAAAAAAAAGAACAGGAAAATGTAATACAGCTATCCCTCACACTACGCGAGGGATTGGTTCTGATAAATAATCGCGTAACACGAAAACGCAAGTGAAATTATTTTAACATGGGTGATATAGGGATTACTCCAAAGGAAATAAAAACCTAAAACTTGTAAATGAATGCCATCTTTTTAATGTATATAACTAGTACAATGCATTAGGTAGCCTACACCTATTGCCAATCTTCAATCCCTTGAAATTTGTAAACAAACACAATTTTTAATCAATGTATCTAATTAATACAATGCTACAGGTACACTTACTGTTAATCTTCAATCGCATGATAAAATAACTGGATTTGGCAAATCTGGATTATCACTATCTTGCTCTTGACGGTAGGCTCTTGCTCTCTTGACGGCCCTTGGACGGGAAGCTCTTGATCTCTTGAAGGTCCTGAAATGGTAAGCTCTTGCTGGCATGAAGGCCCTAGGATGGTAGGCTCTTGCTTTCTTGAAGGCCCTTAGATGGTAGGCTTTTATCTCTTCGGAAGAACCTTGGACGGTAAGCTCTTGCTCTCTTGAAGGTCCTAGGATGGTAGACTCTTGATCTCTTGAAGGTCCTAGGATGGTAGACTCTTGATCTCTTGAAGGCCCTGGGACGGTAGACTATTGCTCTCTTGAAGGCCCTTGGATGGTAAGCTCTAGCTCTCTTGAAGGCCCAGGGAAGGTAGACTCCTGATCCCTTGAAGACCCTGGAACGCTAAGCTCTTACTGGCATGAAGTTCCTTGGACGATACGCTCCTGCTTTCTTGAAGGTCCAGGGACGGTACGCTCTAGCTCTCTTTAATGCCCTGGAATGGTAGGGTCTTGCTTTCTTGAAGTCCCTGGGATGGTAATCTTTTGCTGGCATAAAGGCTCTGGGATGGTAGGCTCCTGCTCTCTTGAAGGCCCTGGAATGGTAAGATTTTGCTGTTGTGAGGGCCCTGGGTCTTTAGACTGACAAGTTTCAATTTCTTTGATGAAATAGTTAAGACTCAACTGACGGGCAGCATTTTTCCTCTCTCTATAGAGTTATTTGTAGCAAGCCAAAGAACTCTGGATCTCTCTGGCAACTTCGGTGCATCAATCCATTTTAGGGTCACTTAAATTATTCTAATTGCAATGTCAATGTGTTTAAATAAGTCAGCAAATTGTTTTGTTGAAAGTTGTTTGATAGGCTAAACAACATAAGGCTCTTCCTCTTAATTCTTTATGCCATTCTCCATTTCTAGATCTTCTTTGGTGAGTTATATTGAGTGGGATTGGAACAATTGATCTACATTTGTCTGATCTATGTCCTCAAATCCAACATCTTGCTATGTCAACGATGTAATGTCTTTAATTGGAAAGCTCGTGTTCAGGATCAAAATCATGAAAATCAGAAACTTTAAGCCAAATATTTTTCCAAACTCTCTTCATGCAAGACTGTTTAACTTCTGCCCATGCATATACAATGTTGTCAATACCACCCCCCTTAACACCAAAACTGTACAGAGAGATCAATGCTTTCACTGGAATGGGTGTACACAAGGTCACACCACCACTGCACAGGATGACTGCGATATTCCAGCTGACAATGCACTATTTTTTATTTCTTTGAATCGTGTTATAGAGAAAACACATGAAGTGAGATCGCGTATAACGAGGGATACCTGTATTTAATGGTCCCACTGTGTATTTTTCTAATTTATTTTAGTCATTCCAAACATTAGAATTAATACACACAAAACATATAAAGAAAAATGTTATCTGATGCAGCTCAACTAAGAATTATGAAACACTGATAATTAAAGTAGATTTCCATACACCTTTGCCATATTTGTTAATAGCTATAAAACCACTAACCAGTTTTGTAATTTCAATTTTGCTGAGCCTCTCAGGTGATGTAGTCTAAATTGCCTCATCGTGGAGCGAAGATAGTTTTTAATGCATCCAAGCATTGAAACACTTCTTTCTGCAGTAGCTGATGTAGCTGGTATCATTATCAGTTTTCAAAATCTCTTCAGTGTATGCTCCAAGCACATTTTATTTTTATTATGTTAACATAGTGTGAACATTGTATCTTGACTCAATAAAATGTTTACATTATCTAAAAGCTTTACTATATTATTTTGGGGGGTAAATATGATACTTTTTACCCCCCTCAATTTTTCGGGGGGGTAAAGTTTACTCCCGTACCCCCTAGTTCCTGCGCCACTGCTAAATAGCCCTGTAGACGTCACTCGTACAATGATTGGCTGGCTAAATCACGTGATACCCTTCATGTAACGTTCACATAACGTGAAATACCTCCCAAGACATCTATTAAGTTAGGTTAACTGCAAGTAAACGTTAAATTAACTGCATCGTGATCGCTTCCATTTAAAAACACGAGAAAAACCTTTACGTTATGTTACGTTAAGTTAATCTTAAGTGAACGTTAACGGCATAAGTCCGTACTCCATAGAAGTTGATCAACTTTAACTTTCTAAGGACTAGTCTATACAGACTACCAATCACGGCTGAGTAAATATTTGCATGCGCATTGGGATCCATTTTAAACACTAAAATAAAATCTTTATAGTTATAATTTATTTTTTGATTGGTTATATTCTTGTTAAAGATCAAAACGCATAAAAATATAAAGGAAACACGAAAATAATATTAAAAGTGCTTGCTTTGTTTACATTCAGAATACTGGTACCTACATTTTTTTGCATTTATAGGCTAATTTATATGAAGTTTGATAGTTAAAATCGTATTATAAATATATTTATTGTGATTGTACTACATTTTGAGTATACCCTGGAAGTTTCCTCAACAAAGTTGTTTTTTTAGTTTCGTTTAGTGATCAGCTGACTGATTGCCGGTCGCTCCTTGCTACAGACGATTTTATTTTGAAGTTTTCTATTAGTCTCTGACTATCTCATTGGTTGTAACGGTCACGTGATTAGGGATAGGGACTGTGTAGTCACGAATATAATTTCTCCAGGACTAGGACTACGGAGTACGGACAACGGACAATCTACAGATACGGAGTATGTGTCAGGGCAGACGTGTGTTGGTTTAACACCTTATAATGTTAAAAAGTGGATAATCTTTGTTCACCACAAAATAAACCCTAGAAAATGAGTGAACCTATAATAAATCGTTATATTTCATTTATAATTTTATATTTACAAGTTAATCCACCCAAATTATCCTTTAACTTAATTTTAAAAATACCAATCAAATTTAAGTTTAGCTAAGAATAGTTACATTTTAGGCTTGTATATTTTATATTACTGTGCCACCATTGAATAAGAAGCATAATTATCATTATTTAGCGTAAAAAGCAGTGACAAGATCTACTGGAATTATCTATCCCCATCCACATTAACCTAACCGTTTAGAGCCAAACTTAGAAAAAGAAACAACAATTTAGGAACTACCAAGGTTAATTGTACGCCAAGTTTAGTTTAGTTTATAAAATTTGTCAACTAAACTAAACTCGACACACATTAACCTTCGTAATTTCTTAAAGCTACCTATTGAAATTGATTGGTTTCTTGACAGTTCTTGGCTTTACTCATATTTGAGAAAGAGGATAAATATACCGGTAGTTAATATATTATTTCTGTTTCCTATTTGAACCCACCTGTTCCGTTTTTCTTCACTCCATTCCTATCAAGGAAAATGTCGAATATTATGTTATTATTAGTGTTTTTATATCGATTTGAACATCTCACATTACAACTCTTAGTTCATATTGTAACGCTTTTTACTTGATTCTTTGGATCAAAATTAACATATTCAAACAAAGTTTTCAACGTGTTTGAAACATAAATAAGCTATGATTAGCTGCGTGTTGCAGTAATCACCTTAATTCAAGGGTTTCAAGATTATGTCACCACCAACTCCGTATATACTAACGCACGGTGCTTGTATATTTGTGGTGGGTTTTATACAATAACATTATTATATTATAACATGTAATAATGATAGTTAAAACTTATGATATGTCCCAATGTTTCGGTGCGTTGTCTTACCTCCTAGGGGTATTAACACGGGAAAAGGTATTCTGGCCATTAAGACAGTCTCTCTTTATAATAGAGATACTGGTTTGTAGGAACAGTGCAAGCTCGCTCAGGATAACAGTGATCAACGGCGGTACTAGTGGTATACTGACTAAAATGTGCCAACACCCGATCGGTACAGCGAATACTGGCATAGGTGCGGGTGCGATCAAGGCTAGTAACTTGGTTTGCTTCAAACTAATTACTAAAAAAAATTGTACAAATACTTGCCTCAGATGACTAAAGTTAGGATGGGGAGCTCAGGTTAAAACTGAAGGGCCATCTGTTGACTGGCTGGCGAGAAAATGGACTGTTGGAACGTGGCATGTGAGAGGAATGTGCGATAAAGAGATTGAATGAACTGTTAGAAGAAATGATTGGAAGGAAAATTGTGTGTGCTGTGTGTGTGTGTGTGTGTGGGTGTGTGTGTGTGGGTGTGGGTGAAATCAAGCGGAAAGGGAAATATGTATTAATGACGAGTGGTGGTAGCCTGGCACTGTGGTCAGGTGTGGCTGAATGTTAAGAGTAAATAAGGGAATAGGTTTAATCCTAATCCCAACAACTAGGATGTTTATGATCTGGTGTAATCTAGACTTCTATGGGTACGTATGAAAATATGCACTCGCAGAATTATGTTTGGTTGGTGGCTATGCTCCGGTGAAGACGAGACTTTGAGAGTGGAGTTTTGGAATGAGCTCAATTAAGTTTTGAAGACATGTGAATCGGGTTAAAGAATGATCTTCTTAGAAGATATTAATGGATGGGTTGCTACCCAAAGAGAGATTTCAGAGAGAATGTTAGGAAGGTATGGTGATGAGAGGGTAAATGAAAATAACATACATATATGTGTGTGTGTCATGGGGGATTCTGCCTGCGGTAGCTTGTGATGGCTGTTGGAGAACAGGGGGTTGTCAAGATATTTTTTTTTTCTAACATAAACCCTCTTGAATTAATGTAAACGGTTTTAAACATATTTTGGGTTGTGGCTGTTAGGAATTTTATTCGTTGATTGGGAATACAATAACATTACTAATCATACTCTCAAGGGTGGGGGGTTGAAACCCCAACTCTCCCCCCCCCCCCGCCCCTACTTCACTCAGCTCTTGCGATCATTCTCTAAGGAGGGTCATAGTCTAGTGTCACTTGCGACTTGCCTCTGTTGAGGTTCGAGAAGAAGAAAGCTCGTTCGTTGCTGCACATATGTTTGGCGATGTTCTCGTGTCGTCCGAGAAGAGAGGAGGTCCAATCGAACAAACCAAGGTGAGAGTCATCCTCGTCAGATCCGTGACGCAAGTGGGACGGCTGGGAGGTCCAGGGCCATCTGGAGACAATAAGTCAGGGTTTAGAGCCGAACAACTACAATTCGTACTATTATTATCATCATCATTATTATTATTATTGATGTAATTTAGCACCGCGTACCCGTTTGGGCTATACGCATATGTACTAATCACGCTAATATTTTAGGAATGAGGGTGGTTGAATTTAAAGGAAGTGTAGCTGCATTTTTTCGTGGAGGGAGAGTGAAAAACTATTTAGGAAAAATACCCTCAATACACTCGACCGAGATTCAAACCTGTATCTCACCGTCGTCAGCAGTCCAGTCTACTGCGAGAGTGACACTTTAGACCAGTGGTATTCAACCTTTTCTGTTAGTTTCTGTTAGTTTCTGTTAGTTTCTGTTAGTTTCTCGTCAACTTTGTACCCCGAAAGTTATTGGTGCGAAAAGATATATATATATATATATATATATATACAGGATGTACTGTAACATGTGGGACTCACCTCAGAGGTGAACAGGAGACACAAACACAATCAAAAATATTAATTCAAACACGTGTTCCATTTCCCCCCCTTTATTTTTTTTTCGAATATGATACTATTAAAAATAAACTTCAAATAGCTTCCAAATATATCGAATTAAAATTTCTAAATACCTTCTAGAGGCATCAACATTAAAAAAAAAAACTCTGAGCCGAGACCACTTTACCTATTCTGGAGGCCGGAGGAGAATACTTTCTGTTCCGGGTGAGGTTCCCACCAATAGCTAAATGGCATACAATCGTTAAACTTTTGATGGATTAGGAACCTGAAACGCTTTAGGCCTGGGGGAGTGAAACAAGTTCCTTAAAACCCCTTTTTGGTTAATTAATCCCTCCTCCGCCCCTCACCCCATCACACAAATATTTTTCCGCCATTACTGACCTAGCCTGGGAGATTGTAGAGATGATTTTGTCTTTATTTAATAAAGTTGGTGGTTTATAAAAAAAATAATGCTCGGAGAAAAGGTCGGGCTACCCCCATTTACATAGTCCAACATTATATTCAAATAAATACAACTTTGCAACTTGACCAATGAACCACACATGTACAGAAATGGATGAGAAGGAAGAGATTGGAATTGTTTGTATCCTGGGTAGTCAATCCACTACTCGGAAAAACCGGTCTACAGTCAGATTCTGATAGGAATAACACTTTTTGACAATTACAAAAGCTACTTAAAACTATTTTCAAATGGGCATGCATAGGTCAAGTCATATACTTTGCAGCTGTCACACTTGATACGTATATATTACACTGGAGAACAATCTATACCAGCACTTGTTTTTACCTAACTTGCCTGTGCTGAATTCAAATCTTTTAAAGTTAGTTTTTCTCTGTACGCTCTATATTTTTTGCAATTCAACATTTTTATTTTTCTCGAAATTTTTATGCCTCTCGCATGATGACGTGGTCTATTAGAGGAATTTAGGGTCATGCAGTCTAAAATCAGGCTTAAACAACCGTCTTTGCAAAGATATGTTCTTTATATATTCACAGAAACGTGTAGGTGCATCACAATATGCATTCAAGTTTTTAAAAAAAGGGGCAAAACAATCACTTTTGTGGAGTAGAATATGTGCTGCCACTTGTCAAATCTGAAATATGTATCCATTATAGTCAAATATGAGTATGCACTCATGCTTTTTACCTGAAATTAACATATATTTTGACATAAAGATGATAGATGATTCAGAACACAAGATAAGGATAGAATTCAAAGTTCAAATAGGTCCTATTCAGGCAAGAATTTTCGCTTGTAGCTCAGGCGTTTGTGGACTTTATCAGGGCAATCTTGTTTGATGCTCCAGCAGTAGTCTGCTATTATAATTTTGTCCCATTGCGCTTAATAGCGCTCTCCCTGCTCATCACTAACAGCTCCAAGGTTCTCGGGGAATTGATCAAGCTTATTATTCAGGAAATGTAGCTTGACACTTATGTTGTACTGAAGATCGTGAAAAGCTAACAGCATTCTAAATAGAGTACCTCACAGTTATCTGCCATTTTGTTACCAAGAAAGTTTTGTATAACTGCCACGAAAGACAGCCAATCTGCCTTCATCATTCATCTTCCTGAAAAATTCCTAATCACGTACAAGGGCACGAATTTGAGGTCCATTGAACACACCTTATTTTATCTTCTCGAAAGACAAAGCAGAAACTAAATCTTGAAAACATTAATGCTTAATGTCTTCACAAATTGTTCCATCAAGCCGAGCTTGATATAAAGTGGGGGAAAAATAATTTTCTCTCGGCTGACGATTGGGTCATTCATAATGTTTGGCATACCTGCTTCTAGAGTTTCATGGATAGGCTATACCTTCTGGGTCCAGTGTTTCTCTCAAGATCCATGCAGAGATAACATGAAAACTTCGTGAAGCCCTCTGCTGTCCAATGAGGAAGTTGGCCGTTTTCAGGTGCACACAAATTAACCAGTTGTGCTCGTGATATTTGAATAAGTCTAAGACAATTTTTATGTTATTATTTTCTTCTGGAACCACTCCATAAACGTTGCCATTGTGCAAGAGGATACACTTGAGGCTGTGCTTTGAGCTGTCTAGAAATAATTACCATTCTGTTGGATTATACGAGGTAACACCTAATTGCCTGACAAGACCTGGGATATCGTGGAACTAAATTAAGAAAAATAGGTGTTATTTTTGTGCTAAACAGATAAATATTAAGAATCCAAAATTAACAATAATGTAAAAACAAAGAATATGGATGTTTTAAAAAAAAATAGCCTAATTAGTCTACGGCTAGGATAGATCTAAGCCTAGTTCTCAAGCTATCCGTGGTGTAAATTGCAATGGGTGTACTTTATTCTTTCGGAAATTGCAAGATTTAAATTGTATGAAAACTAAATCATGTAGAGGAAAATCTATTTCAGATTTGAAATCAGCGTTGAAAAAATACTTAGAATCAGTTGAAAAACCTCATGCAACAGACACTAAGAAAAAATTTGCTCCCCTGTGTTATTAATACCTAGGCCTATAAAATAATGAAATACTATCAATTTTGACTGCAAAATATATGTTTGCATTATCTAAAAGGATCTTCTTACAAAAAACGAAAGACTAGATTGTTTTGCTCGTTTACTCGAATTCATAGTGTTAACTTAGAAAACAACAGGGGCGTAGCGTTATCACTTTTAGGCACTTTTAGATCTTGGACCCCCATGATATGGTCGAATCACTAAAGAAGGAATCTTGTGTGACATTTCAAAAAATTATTAGATGTAGCTTACGCTCATGTATTCATAAGCCCATCTGTGAGTTTTGTAGTTAACTTTGATAGATCATGTAAATGTTAACATTGCTACGATAACTTTAGTACCTAACCTTGTTAATGTTGTCTTAAAATCTACATTAATTTTTATATTTTTTTCAAAAGCTCTCTATGACGAGCAATACATAAGTGTGTGAATAACGAGGAGAGATTTTGCTTGAATAAATTTTGGTTGAATTTGGTTTACTTCCTTTCGCTAAGTGTTAAATCAGTTTAATCTAGTAATGTAAATAATAAAAGTAAAAAGTAATAAAATAATAAAATAATCATAAAGTTTGGCTAGTGACTTAATTGGTAAATAAACTGTATACATAACCTTATTTAAAAAAAACTGAAATTCAACCCATCTCGTGGACTAAGCTGTACACTTTGAGAACCAAACTTAACTTATAAATTTGATAGGTTCAATACTTACTTACTTACTTTATGACATAATGAACTCAAAAGCTCATTGCCGCGCTCGCAAAAGTACGCCGCCTATATCTATCTTGAGCTAGTTCTATCCAGTCCCCCTCATTACACCCTATACCCTATCTTGAGCTAATTCTATGCAGTTCTCCTCATAACACCCTGTTTCTTTCTAATGTTATCCTCCCATCTGCGTTTATCTATTCCCACTGGTCTTTTCCCATTGGGTTTGCCAATCTAACACGGTTATAGTTTGTTCCATTTGCGTTGCATGTCCTGCCCACTGTAACCTGCCATATTTGATCATCCTAACAATATAGCCCTATTGTGTGTGATGAGTAATAAGTTTATATAACAGTTTTAGTGGTAAACTTACAGTGTATACTCTCCCGGAAGTTCTTCTTTCGTTAGCCGTTTGAACTCTTGCTCTACCTCTGGCAACATCCATGGCTCAGGATTTTCCTCGGGGCAAACTATAGGTCCATAGCGTGCATCTCCAGACTCATCATCACACATGTAGTGGGATTCTCGCTCCTCGTCGTACCTATAGTTGCCGTATCTCGCCAGACGGCTGAATGGGATGGTATCTCTGACACTTCGTGTTTGTATCCTGTTTTGCGGTAAGACATTGTTCACTCTGAAGCTTCTCGTGTGATGCCATAAACGGTTGCAACAGACCCAAAGGACTTGGTTAGCTCTTTGGTAAACGTCAGGCTCGTTTAGAAGCCAAACAGGATCGGCGTGAAGTCCTACGTTTGCATAAGCAGATTCAAGTAATTCGGAATCGCAACTTTCCACTGACATACTCAAACATTGTTAAAAAATTAAAAATAGCATAATCGTTTGCTATTATCTTTGTTTAATCGTTCAATTCTTGATCAAAAAATAAGTTCAACGTTTTGTTTTGAAGGCGACAATGTCAATAACTTTTGAAGAGTGGAACAACTTTTATTTCTCTATGGCAATTAATCAGCTTGCTGCAAACAACAGGCGAGTTTTCGTGATTGAATTGATATCGATGTTTATGACGGAAGTGGATTAGCGATCGTGAAGACCTGATTTTCAACTTGATAATGGTTTTCTTGCTCATACTTTTTCCTCTTAATCTCAACCGGAAAAAAATATATATATACACAAATCTCAAACAGTAAAATAAAAGATTAAATTAGATGCATCATGATAAATTTCAGTGGTGGTGAAAGCAGGCATTGCCCTTCCTGGGGTAGATTTGATTCCCTATTTCAATCCCCTCTGATATTCTTGCATCAAAATAAATTATTTAACAAGAAATGTAGTTTTCTCAAAATTGGTATATTATGTGGAAAGTATTAATGGGAGTGGTGGGCAGGGATGATGGAAAGGGGTAGGGGTGAGCGTAGAGGATTATGATAGTTTTTCGAGTTTGCTGTTTTGACAAACAGCCAATTGGCTGGTTTGGACTATAGATTTTCAAATAAGCTTTTTCCTGTTTTATATACATTTATCTTCAATTAAATACAATTATATAACCCGTTTCGGTGGCCGCATGGTCTAAGGTGCTACTCCCACAGTAGACTAAAATTCCGAAGACGAGTAGATCGGGGTGCACTGGGGGTGGTTTTTCCTAAATGGTTTCCCACTTTCCTATACGCAAATGTGGGTGCATTTCCTCTAACTTAAACTTTCCTAATCTCTAACACATTAGTGTAAATAGTACATAGGCGTATAAACCTAACGGGTAGTAGGACGCGGTGCAAACAAACTTACATATAATATAAATACAAACAATGCTTTCCTCCTAGGTGTTTAATACCCTCCACTTTCTGTGTCCTTAAAATAGTACGTGTCATAGCTTGACCGAGCAGGCAAAGACCTTGAAAGTAACGACATGATCCTACTGGCAAACTGAATGAGCGTACACAGATAATGACTCATTTTGTCTTAGCAGGGTCCAAAACAACTTCTTCCAAATCTTAAAAAAATTGGAATTCTAAGAAAAATGAGGAAATAGTTGGTTTGATTCATATTGCTTACTAATATAGCTGTCTGTTAAATGCTATTTAATTTACCACTTTTGAATTATATTGGCTTAATTTATTGGTGTTAAAAATTAAACATTCAAGTTTATAACATACAAAGTACGTTGACCTACTTTTATAACTAGCAATAAGTACAGCATACATTTGATTTCCACAGGATTTAAATATAACATGTTCTCAATTACTGGTAGAATGTGTCTTAGTGTTCACTGATTCAAAGAGCTGTTCATACTTTAATTTTAGGCAGGAAGAAGATAGAGGAATAAAGGTGTGCTCAGACCAACATTGGCTTTCTGTGAACTGTTTTCAAGCTATTCACGAAAACCGTCAAATGAATCAAAATACATGCTCCCGAACAGTTCGTTTGTAGAGATTATTGCGAATAACATATCATTTGGTAGGGTTATCTAGCTAAAATATTTAGGTACAAATTTAACTAGTAATAACAATATTAGAGTGGAAATTAAGAAAATAAAACAGTTGGGAAATGCTTGCTCTTTCTTGGTCATTAAGCTGTTAACATCTCGCCTGTTGTCAAAAAATGTAAAGTTCATAATATACCAAACAATAGTTTTTTTTAGCTGTTGTTCTTTATGGTCTCTTACCTTATAAAACCAGAAGAAATTGAGGGTGTTAGAAAACAAAGTACATAGGAAAATGTTTGGTTACAAAATAGATTAAGATAATGGTGAGTGGAGGAGGTTTAATATTATCCTGTAACCATCACCAGACATTGTTAGGATAATCAAGTCTCACAGATTACGGTGGGTAGGACATGCAGCGCGAATGCAAGAATCTAGAACCATGTTCAAGGTATTTATTAAACCCAATTGGAAGATCTAGACGCATATGGCAGGATAGCATTAGAATTGACTTGAAATAGATAGAAAATAATGAGATAAATTGAAAATAATTAGTCAATATAGGGATAGGGTGTAATGAGGTGGAATGGATAGCACTAGCTCAAGATAGTGATATGGTGTAATGAAGGGGACTGGATAGATCTAGATCAAGATAGGGATAGGGTGCAATGAGGTGAATTGTATGTCATTAGCTCAAGATAGGAATAGGAGACGTAATTTTGTGGGTGAAGCAATGAACTCTCGAATTTAAAATGTCATTGAGTAAATAGCCAAGTATAATTTACGTTAC
This sequence comes from Timema bartmani, assembly GCA_902151455.1. Taxonomy (NCBI): domain Eukaryota; kingdom Metazoa; phylum Arthropoda; class Insecta; order Phasmatodea; family Timematidae; genus Timema; species Timema bartmani. The sequence continues at coordinate 44,264 of CABFWB010001865.1, read as the reverse complement.
GGGTATTTTGTAAATAATGTATTGTGATGACGATGGTACTCCTACCTCAAGTCAATAATCTGCTCCGACCACTCCATAATTAAAATACTGGAATTTTGATCAAATGAAATAACGGAAAATACAAAATTAGAACAATATAGGTTAAAGACGCTGACAAAATATATACTAGATTTAGTGCAAAGATATCCTGCGCCCTCAACTCATCCAGACCACAACTGTGGTATACCTCGAACATTATTTGACGTTTTAGCTATTTGAGTGAAATCTAGATTAGTGGAAAACTCGTAGGCTTCATTCGACCCACTATTCAAATAAAGTTTACAAGTCTGCTTTGAACGCACCTTAATATCTTGGGCGATGGTGAAGTTGCGCTTTTGATGAGTCCAACTTTTAAAAATACTATATAGATTGAAAGAATGGCTTAGGCCAAGAGGGGTAAAACATTCACTACCTTGCTTTCATCTATGTAGGTGAGTTGCAGCCTAATCTTGAAATCGTGTACGAGTTGCGGCCTGGCTTTTGGAGAGACACGTATGAGTTGCGGCCCACTCACTTGAGAGAGAGGTATGAGTTGCGTCCACCTAATTAGCAGTGTTCTTTCTATCACGCTGTCTTAAATTTTACATAGAAACTATCATCGTCTCATGTCGACATCCCTCGCAATATCCAAACGTCCTCAGATTTTGGCATTCAATGGTTTTCGCAAAAATGTAAGGGTTTATTAGTTTAAGTTAGGTTAGATTAAGTTAGTTTAGGTCAATAGTCTGGGCTGCAATTCGTGTGTGGCTCTAAAAATGTGGGGCCACAATTATTTTTCAACTGTGTCTTTAGAGGTAAACAACTAATTAGGTCGTAACTCACCTGCATCCGCGTTCATGATGCGAATGTATTAATTTGATGCAAGAGAGGAGACTAACAGCAAAATATTTCCTCCAGTGTGTAGAAGAAGAAAAGAAAAACAACAGTATGTTAATATTAATTATGTATTTTTATTTTCAGGAAGGCGTGTACATTCTTACCATATGGATGAATTGCCAGCCACTACATTACGATTAGTTCAATTTTGTTCTTACTTAAGCTCTTCAAGCTGAATTCAACCACGGGACATAATTTTTTCAAATCTTCTAATATTCCAGGAGTATTATTTAGCACCGCGTCTTACCACCTATTCGGGCTATACACCAACTATTGTTAACTTTGCAAAATATATTAAAAACATTGATATTGAAACTTCAATTTGAGTATTTTATTTAAATTTTAAATAAACTTTGTTGCATTGATTTTAGTGTTTTATTTTTTGGCTAACCATTTGTACTTTACAGGCCTAGCTACAGTATTTTGAACTTTCCTAGTAAAATACGTATTTATTTGATTATTTTATTATTAATTATTTTTGTCAGTTTTTTTTTTTAAAAAACTTGGCAAATGGCAGGCACTGGCCACTGCAATCATGTTATTAAAATAAAACCTAAACAGTTTTTTTAACTAAATCGAAGTAGATAGTCAATTGAGCTAGTGTAGGCGAACATTTTATTTAGCATTTCAAACACTTAGTGCGCTACTACAATTTAAACAAAACTCTCATTGTACAGATCTATGGGGTCATCTTTGGGTTGGTCAGCTGATTGTATGTTTCTTATTAGTGACATGAAAGAAAACAAACCACGTTCATTGGGAAAGGGGTTAACATTTTACATTTTATTAACTCTATTTTAGCAGAACTATTACAACTTAAAAATGTTTGGCATGATAAGAAATAAGTTTCAAACTGTTCAAGAAGGAATTACTGCAAGGTAACTAACTATCAATGCTGATATTTTAAATCAAACACTATGGCTAGTTAACTTTTTTCAGTTGTCTCTTATTTTTAGAAACATTTAGTCTCTTATCACATCGTATAAACATCTTACTCATATTGCTTGGTTGGGAATAGAACACAAAGAGGACGACATTATTGATACTTTTTCTTTCCTATGATGCTTTTTTTTAATCATTGATACAACAAAAATAGCAAGTTTCTAATATTTTTTTAAATGTATATAATTATAGAATTAAAATTAAACTTAACCAAGTCTCTTTCAGACAAGCGCGCGTGAAGCTTGTTGGAACAGCAATGGAGCTCACATGAGCTTTTAAGAAAACACAGCGGCTGGCTTGTCTGTATTATTCTAAGCTTGAACCAGAAGAGGTTAACGTTTTAACGCTTGCAGTTCAAATTAGGAAGAAAAAACTGAAGAAGAAAATTGTGGTTGCAGCCTATGCCTGGTAATTTTCAGGATGATAAATTGCTGTTTTTAAACACTGTTTTATGAATGTAAAGAGAAGACAGTGTACAGTTTTTTTAACTATTTCAGTTTGCTAATATCATATTTTGATGAACTGAATAATATTTTAAGTTGTTTTCTCCAAAAGCGAGATTAACATAATATTTTAAGTTGTTTGCTCCAAAAGCGAGATTAACATTTCCAACCAGCTTAAAGTTTTTTCAACCGATTACTAGCACAATGTTGGCTGTAGTTTAATTTTCTTCAATAAATTGTTTTTCACGAAGACTGCTACGTTTTTCTTCACCAGGTTCAACTTGAATCACAACTATTACCATACTGAGCTTTAGCTCACATGAGCTTGGTGAAAGGCCACATAGGCCTAAGTCCCAATACACCACTAGTAGCCTGCTAATTTAATGGAGAGCCGACACTAAAAAAAAATACAAATTAATTTATTTTAATAATAATATTATTCTAAGTACCGACTACAACTTCATCAAATTTGTTATTTATTGACTCATGAAAGGTTTGATAAAGTTAGGACGGGAAAGTTTTCATTTAAAACGTATTATCGGGGACAAGACTGTACACACAATATTACACATTTTAGGTATACTACTTTTTTTTTATCTCAAACAAAATATTTCTATTTTAGGGCCTAATATATTTTACTTCGAAGTGAAAAATGATGGTACATCAATAATAAAGGGAAAAAATAAAGAAAAAAAATTCACCTAAGGCACAAGGATATCGGACAGTCCCAAGCATTTCAGGAAAAATGTAGACCTAGTTAAAAAAATCTGTAAAATTACATAACTTAGCCTCTACATATATTATATAATCAACCGTACAATTTGATGCTTGGCAACACTAAAATCACATTACTATAAGAACTAATAAAACTGGTGAATTCATTCTATCAAAAAATGTCTCATGCATTAGTGTTTCATCTCATGAGCAAGTGAACATCTATAATTTAGGATGAAACAAACTCGCGCACCTTTCCATCACAACTGAACCAATTTAAACTGCCAAGCCGAAATTTAAAAGAGAAATGATGTCAGATATAGAAACCCAAATTAATATTTAAAATAATTAGTTTAATTAGGGAAAAAAACTTTCAAAGCACTAATAATTTACATAATTATTATGATTCTTACCCATCCAAGCTAACTTGACCTTTCACGAGTTAAAAACACAAAATTTCCAACAATATTTATTAGGGGTGTACAGATGCGGATACAGATAAATAGTTATCAGGCGATTATTAGTGCATCGGCAATTAATTGCAATAGGCAATTACTAAGCCGATTAATCGTTTTTTAAAGTAAACTTCAAGCAAAATTTTTCTAGGTAGGAATTTAATGATCAAAATCTCAAAAGAAAAAACAAAAAAACACACTTATATACACAATGCATCTGTGGTGTGGGCTATGCAAAGATTAGCCTACATAACCTGATAAAGAAATAAAAGTTCATACCATTGATAAAACTAACAATCTAATTTCAACTTGCGCCGGTTATGCAAAAAAGAAACAAGATTTCCTCACCCTAAGTAATTAGTTAAACGATTTCTGAATGTGTTTTGTGGATCAGTGGCCTCAGAAAGACTGTTTTCCTCTGCTGAGCTTGTTTGCCCAAAGAAGAGATCGAGTCTCAAACCACATAAAATAAATCAACTAGCTTTCTTGAACAAAAACTTGTCTATTGTCAATTATAATTATTAAACAAAAATTAGGAATATCAACATTTTAACTGTTGATTTTAAATAAAATCTTTTTGTATTATTTGCATTAACTGCTATCATTTTCTTAAGCATATCTCCCAATAGTTATTTATAAATAATCGGGACTAATCGGTGTAAATAATCGTAGCATAAACAATTATTTTAAACAATCAGTATCGGTAATCGGTTTTACTGAATCAATATGCCTCTAATATTTATCAAACTAACAATTTAATTTGACCCGCCTCGGTGGTGTAGTTAGCTAATGCGCTAGTTTCATGATGAGCTAGACCCGCGAGGACGAGGAGATTGAGGTTCGAATCTTACTTGGGTGAATTGGGGGCGGTTTTTCCTAAATGGTTTTCCACTCTCTCTCCCCCCACAAAAATGCGGGCTCACTTCCTCTAAATTAAACCTTTCCAATTTCTAACCCATTAGCATAATTAGTATGCTTATAACCCGACTGGGTAATAAGACGTGGTGCTAAATAAATAAAAAATTAATTTTAATATAGGGCTATACCGATGATGTCGTCCATCAAAAACAATTGTGAATCAAAATTATAATGCAAACTATGTGAGTCAACGCAAAGTCAGTCATTATTTATGTTTCTACAATTCACTTGGGATTGAGTTTTGTTTTAATTTTATAGTAATTATTCTAAATCACCAATTTTGATAAATCTTAATAGTATTCAATTTGCCAGTTACTGGAGTGTGTAGGTAGAAATAACAATAAAATATATAAATATAATGATATACCGGTAATAAATAAAAAGTTTCTTGTATTAGCGATAAAGTATGTCCTGCTACCATAAATTAATTATTTTGCGCCAAAATATATATTTGTGTTTAAATATCTCCACTATTGGAATAAACAATGAGGCTCCCAGAGGTGATTGAGGGAATGCAATTCATTTATGGCCAAATGTTTTTGAGTGGTTTAAGTTTGTTGAGCTTTGTTATAATTTTAAAATTCCAACAATTTTCTTGCAATATTTATTTTACTATTATTGAAAACTTACTAATTTTGTTGTGTGTATTGATGATAAAACATATTTTGAAAAAGAAAGAAGTTGGGAATGGTGG
>CABFWB010001865.1:24131-34581 GCA_902151455.1 Timema bartmani | reverse complement strand
GTAGTAGCTTTATATTATGTAAAGGTGATAAAGGTCTGATTTATTTCAGGGGCCCTTGGTCACAAAATTTGATTAAAGCCATGAAATATAAAAATATAGATCCCTTGCGAAAAAAGTTTTTGACCTTATGTATTTTAAAGAAGGCTTACCAGTCAAAATGACCGGGTTGGTACTTCTAGTGTTAATAAGATCAATCACATTATGGTATTGTGTTTGTCCATTATATAGTCTAGATTAACTATAAATTAGTCTGTGATCAGGGCAGTGAAGTTGTTACGCTAAGCCTTCAACTCCGACTCCTCTATTTTTATACTGTCCGACTACTTCAGAAATGAATAAAGTATATTAATAAGTAATAACAAATTCACTTCAGTAAAATCCTCCAATACAGATTACTTCTTGGGAAGCTTCTTTGACATTGTGAATTTATATTTGAATAAATCTTTTAGTCAAAATTTTATACAAATATTGGTGCTAAAGAATAAAAAAGTATAAAATTAAAGTGATATATTTATCATGTATTGTTATATAATACTATGATTTTCTCTTTTGAAGTCTGAGTCAGTACGTCCTACCGACTCCGATTTCACCCAAAATTGCTTTCGACCCCACAGTCCTGCCTGTAACACATAATTCATTCTGTGTAATATGTTCACATAACCAAGTATTGTAACCTTATAGAGAATCGTGTTACATATGTTATTGTTTGGGTGGTTGTACCAGGTAGTGGACTCTGTGATTGCTCGGCTACACCACACTTGCGAGAAACAATCCCTTGAGATTGTCCGCATGAGCACTGCTCTCGCCAATTTGCCGCAACTGATTGACAGTGTACAACTTCTAATGGACCAGATTGGTGAGAGGATAAAACATTTGTATTAATTACAAGGGCTTAGTATGGATTGAAATGAGGGCAAATACATATTTTGAATCTTGTTTAATACAATGTTTGACGTTACTTTCCAGTACATATTTTGGATAAAATTATATTATATTTTGTAAACTAAACAAAGACTTTGGAGCGCACCTATTACTAAACATTATGACAAGTTATCTTAAGTGCTGAGAAAGAATGAAATGTTGATCTTCAACTGTTGAAAGATACCGGTACTAATCTTGCTGGGGTCAACATTTAATCTTCACATGGTACGAAGTAAGGAAGTTTGCAAGTGCTATGCGCCTACATGAACAATAACCTCAGATGGAACTTTTATACTAATAAATATAAATATATACTTTCATTATTAGAATAGTGCTAGTTAGTGTTTTTGTTTGTTCTGGTGGTTTTCAATATGTTAGTGTCATTTAGAGCAGCGGTTAGCAAAATTTTTTTACTGAAAAAGGCCCTGCACCAGAAAAAATAAATGCTAGAGCCCTTGTAAACATTTTTACACTAATATTATGAACATTCAATAATGACAGTTAAATTTTACAAGTATAAAACAAACTAGGAAAATCACATGTTCTGGATGCGCCTTTGACAAATGTCCTCTATTCATATTTGAAAAATTGGCGATCTTAATTATTGATGTTATTTTACAGTGTGAAAAACAAATAAAGAATATTGTAAAATTAGCTCACGGAGCCTCAAATGATTATGGCTGAGCCTAAGGGCCCCGCAGAGCACAGTTTTAAGAGCTCTGATATAGAGAAACACACAGTGGGATGGGCTAAAGAGCGACTTTTTGACGGGTGTGACTGTAACCTTTAAAATAATATGTTACTTCTACCTGTGACACCTTCTGGTCATGCCTACTGGGACTGGTCTCACATAATTACATGTACATTTAATATAGATATTTGGAAATTTATATACAAAAAAAGTTTGCTATTTATTGATTTCTAAAATAATCAAATATCTTATTATTAATATTATTACTATGTCTCTATTTTATAAGAATAACCACTACCATGCCGTATGAATAATAGTTATTTCTTGTAAGTAAAAATATTTACTAAAATATTTAGTTGTGGTATTTATCATTTAATTTTTACCCGCCTCGGTGGCGTAGTTGGCTAACGCGCCAGTCGTGTTGAACCAGACTACCGATGACGGGGAGATCGAGGTTCGAATCTCGGTCGGGTGAACTGGGGGTGGTTTTTCCTAAATGGTTTTCCACTCTCCCTCCACGCAAATGCGGATTCACTTCATATAAATTCAACCTTCCCAATTCCTAATCCATTAATGTAATTAGTACTTAAGTGTATAACCCGAACGGGTAGTAAGACACGGTGCTAAATAATAATAATAATAAAATAATATCATTTCATTTTGTAGTCGCTTTAACATTGTCTTGCCAGAGCAATATTATTTCACTGTCGCGGTCTCATGTAGGATCAATATTTGGTCTCAGTCACTGATTGATATTATTTACACCACACTGCTTTGCTATATCTACGGTATAATTGTGGGTGTACAAAGCAAGTTGGTAATAAATCTTATGTTATTTTAGTGAACATTTTATATAGGGAGACAAGATGAGCTGCCACACTCCTGGTTAACTGGGAAAGTACATGGAATTTTTTTGTGTCCAAAAAAACAACAGGGAACACGGGGAATTTTTCAAAATATATTAAACATATCAGTGCTGGAATATTTGTTAATTTGGAACATTTAACTGAAAGCTTAAAATATTAGCCTTTTGAAGGGACAAAAAAGTAAACTGAAGAATTAAGCACGCTGATTAAAGCATATCTTACTACCTCCTAAACAAGGTTTGTGAAGCGACAGAAGATGTATTTCCCATAAATCTTAAATCATCCTCTTTTAAATAAGTAGAATGGCTTCACACCTAGTCAGTTTGATGACAAATGAAATTTCATTATTCTTTTCTTCACTCTAAGCTGCCAATGTAGTCTAGTAGCATTGTCACAGTGACAACTCTAGAAATACAGGCGAGCGTAGCACTAACTACACTGATATATCAATTAATGATACTTTTAAAATAGTCACAAGAAGTGACCGTGACAAAATCACCATCACTGATTTAATAATAATACATTAAATATTAATACATTTGATCTTGTGTGTGTGTTGCTTGAAAGCATTATGGGGCTTATGGGTATGTTATGGATAGTGTATGAAATCTAGATGATATCATTGTAATTCGGTAGATGTCACCATTATCCAAGTGCAGTGGATAAAGTCAGAAATAGATTTAAAAAAAATCTCATTTTCAATCATATTCGAATAATCTCTACATGATCCAGCAAAACGTTGATAGCTACATCCAAGTGTTGGTGGGTAGTGGACACTATTATTCAGATAAGCTTCGAGAAACATTATTCAATCACGCCTAGCTTAATATTAGCTATGTAGTTTGGTATTTGGATACTGACAACATTATCTAGTAATATTGGCTTTATCCAAGCTCGAACTTTACCTGTAACTGATATATTTGTTAATTACTGAGGAAAGGATGGTTTACCAATGTTAAAGTACCTAAAACACACTTAAGGTACATTTTTAAAATACTTATAAAATATTTCTAAAATCTATTTATAATTGCACTTCAGACACTCATACTAAGTTTCAACAAAAAGCTAAGTTTAAGATGGGGTGCTAGTGAGCGTGAGTTTAGGGCAGTATTTTTGAAGTTTTTATAGCATAAAAATTTATTTGGCCAAATAAATCACATGCTAATCTCAACAGTTCTTTAATATCTGTCAAAGGTGGCCTGGAATTTAGTGATAACTTTTTCTCTGCATTTGAAAAGTTTGTCACCAAATGCCTCATGAGAGATATTCAAGAACTCTTGAGATTAGCATGGGTAGAAAGCTAAACTCTATGTTTCTATAGAAGAAATATTTGATCTATTTTTGCCAAAAAATGTTTATGCTATAAAAACTGCTAAATTAATGCACTAAACTGGCGCTCACTAGCACCCCACCTTAAGTTAATATGTCATTTCAGCAAGTCTCCAAGGTTTGTTCGAGGAAGTGGAAACAGGTGTACTTCGGCTGGAAGATATGATAGAGATCCAGGAGTTGCAGGAAAAACAACTGGAACATCGCTTCCAGTTTGCTCTCTATAAGGAGAAGAAATTGTCTGAGCTGGAATCACTTAAAGGTACATAACCGTAAACTGTCTCAACTGCAAGGATGGTGATTAGTACTAGCACAGGTTTCAGATGTCCTTGAATACATCACACGGCACCTATTACCAGTAATCTGATAACACAAGTCTACCAATCACTTAAACAAATTGTTTTAGCTAAACAGGTAGGATTCGGTTGTAAAACCATCCCTTGATAATTTTAATAATGTTCACAATTTTGTTAGTAAGGAGTAATTAAAATAAATATTTAAGAAAGGAAACTTTGAATTTGATAAACTATAACAACTTGATGTTTTATGTGAACAGCTTTGCATCAAGTAGTCATCTAATATGTTGATAAATCTATATTAGGAACAAGATTACAATTTATTTATATCTAATAATAATTAAGTCAACTAAAGAATATATTGATGATCACAATATTATTAAAAATATAAAACTTAATGAAAACATTGTAATGATAAAGTTGATCAACATCAACATCAGCAGGATTAACATCTACATCCAATCGAATCACAGATATTGCAATATGTAATTATCTGTATTAACACTTGTTAGTTAATTCACATCCACAAATCCATGGATATTTTTCATATAATTCGAGTATGAATGCCCTTTTTAAATCTTTAGTTTTAGTTTTTGTCCCCTAGATGTTGGCCTGAGCAATTGCACATGTGTGATCAAGTCAAGACCGGCCGCTTTGTGTTTATAACTTTCGAATTTTATACTATAGTCGCGTATTTAAAGGGGGAGGGGGGAAGGTTGGTCCCGAAATTGGTAAAATCTAGAAATGTGTTTAATATTTTACTTTATTTAATTTGTAATATTTTAATTTCTCTTCCATTTCTTTTTGGGGGTTCATGTGTTCATGTGTGCCACAGGCTGGAAACAGATCATGATGATTATGAGCTATCATAGCTCAATTATCAACTTAAGATTGTTCATGGAATCCAAACATTACATTTTGTATTTTAAATTGTTATTTGATGTCTACTTTTAAATAATTCAACTATCAACCTTATCATTAAATTGTTTTCATTAAGTTTTCTATTTTTAATTATATTGTAGTAATCAATACATTATTTAGCTGACATAATTATCATCAGATATAAATAAATTATCTTTTTGTTAATATCAATTTATTAACATGACTACTTAATGCTATTGGGAAGGGCTTGTATAACTCAAGTACTATAACATGAGTCAAAATCTGAGCTATGTGTTTGGGCACGAAGTGCTCCTGGTTTGTTAGGTTCGTTGAGGTTGGTATCAAAACGGTGACCATTCATTGTCTGTGAGTGTTCCTGTGGTGAGGCCAATGTATTCAGCAATGCGATAGTTGCATTGTAGCTGGTGTGTAAGATTTTCTGTGTAGCAGTCATATTGGCCTTTCATAGTGTATTCCATTTGGGTGAGTCTGCTGTTGAATGAAGTGGAAGGTTGGTGAAATTTGCAGGTACTGCATCTCGGTTTGTTGCAGGGGTAGGAACCTTGGCTCCTCACACCCACTAATCCATCCACTCTCTATCTCCTACCGAAAATTCACAAAAAGGTAAAACCTCCACTCGCCTTATTGTCGCTTGCTGTGGGGCCCCCACTGAACATACTTCATCGCTGGTTGACTTTCATCTTCAACCCCTGGTCCAACAACTTCCCTCACACATAGAGGACATAAAACCACTACAAGACATTAAAAACCGAATCCCCACAGATGATGTCAATTCGCTTTGCACCAACATACCCCACACCCAAGGACTTTCTGCTACGGGACATTTGATGGACAAGTGACCACCCAATTCCAAACCATCCACTGCTTTTCTAGTAGAATTCACTCACCTCATACTTGAAAAAAAAAAATCCACTTCCTGGACAGACACTACTTTCAAATCCAAGGGACAATAATGGGTACACATATGGTCCTCTCCTATGCTGACCTCTACATGGGCAAATGAGAGACCAACATTTTCCAATCCGAACCCTTGCAACCGTTCTGCTGGATGATATTTATTGACGACATCTTCATGATTTGGACAGATACTGAAACTAATTTATTACAGTTCATCAACAGGTTAGATATAATAACACCCTCATATTAACCTGGAACATTTCACAACACCATGCCATATTATTGGATCTGTAACTAAACCTTCAAGAAGGAAACGTAAACACCACAGTCCACACCAAAGCCACCAACCACCAACAATAGCTCCATTTCCAAAGCAACCATCCTCTTCATGTTACACGCTCTCTACCCTATAGCCTGTCTACCAGAATCAAATGTAAATGTTCTGAGGAAGAAGACCTCACAAGTAATGTAAATAGATGTAAGGCGATCTTTTAATGTCCCAACATGATCGCACTACCCAACAGCCCATTTCTTTAGGATAAGTCCCTTCGTTGAGTGGATGTGTATGGGTCTACAAATATTATTGCATTCAATTGTGATCTTAATAAAGTAATATTTGTAATATATATATATATATATATATGCTAGAATTGACTCTGTAGAACCTGGAAAAGTCAGGGAATTTTAAAATATAGTTTTGCTGGATACCTTGAATAAACTTTTGAGTTTCTAATGCCATAAAATAAGTAAGTAGTGGGTGTGGGAGAGAAGAGATAGTTATATACTTTTGAATACATTTTATGATTCTAATTGAAGACTTTATTTTAAATCAAATGAAATAGATTGGTTAAATTGTGTGAATTAGTAACAAACAATTGTTACCCTGACCTGACGATACTCCTAGAGCAAAAGCACCTAGCAAGAATGCTCTTATTGCCCTTGTTATGGCCCTCTGTGAAGCCCCATGTCCTTAATAAAGATGTGCAGGCCTGGTTTAGCGCCAATTGCTTGCTACCACAGAAACACTTCTCGCACCAACAACCACTCCCAATAAAAGTGGTCACAAGTGTAGTTCAGGTTTGTGTTTGCGTAGTGAAGCTGGCACGAGAACACGCTGACAAAGTCCTCCAGTACGAGATGAAGCAACAAAGAATGCTCAAAGAGAGACAGGCCACATTCCAACAAGCCTTCAACCAGGATCTGCACGAGTTTAAGCAGACAGGTTTCCTACCAGGTCGGTTAAAGTCACCTCGCCATTTATTGTTACTTGTCTGACAATTCTAAAAGTTACTAGATCTGCTTTCAAATATTCATACACTAGGGTGTGTTTTGAAGTTGTTTTTAACAGATATTGTCAATATCAGCTGTTAGATAAACGTAGTGAGCTTTTATTATTGTTGACTAACAGTGACGAGGCATGACTTTTTATCATTGTTAACTAAGGATGGCAAGGCATGGCTTTAATCTTTATTGACTAACATTGGGGAGGCATGACCTTTAATCATTGTTAACTAACATTGGTGAGCAGGGCGGTGTGGTAGATTTTCTCAGTATGATGCAAGTCTTCGAAATGCCGCCCCTTAAATGTTTTTTCTTTAAAATTAAGATAAAATAAAGATTTGTAGGTAACAGAACATAATAAATAGATAATTAATATCTGTCAAATTGACAGCTAGCAGCCGTTTTGACATATGTCTTTCTTTAACTTGTTATTCTATTGTCTCCACTTCAACGTATATGAATTTGGTATGAATATAGCAATAAATAATGAACGCAAAAGTAGCCCAATATACCTAAATAACTATCTATCACACAGAGGCACACGTTCCGCACCTGAGATATACCCAATCCATGTAAATGCTACTTTTTAATTTGAGTCCTTATTGTCATAACATAATAATTTAAATGATAATAGGTAACTACAATTTCTATAAAAACAATTCTCTTACCTTATACTAGTATAAATGCAAAAATATTATACAGATACAGGTATATTATATATCTGATTTACTAATTTAAACACAGCACAGCCACTTGCCATTTCTCGAGACAAACTAACATTAAAATCAAATATTGTCAATAATTGTAAGCTCAAAGCAGAACTATCAATACTTAACACGTGCAATTGTCTTTTGTGATAATTGCCGCCTCAGCTTTTAGGAGCGGCCGCGCGATATATTACAAATCAAAATAATAGCTTCGCGCTGTCAGATCAAAAGTCTTTCGGCGCGCGCTTGCCAAAGATGCACCTACACCAAAAACCGAAATCAAAGGGTACCAAAAGCGCTTAGGCAGAGGCGTCCGATAAATCATAAATAGTATACATCAATATCGGAATAATATAGACCAATATAGAAAAGCGTTGCGTAAAGATTTTTTTTATTTAACTAAATAGGGAGGTAGAAATGTTTGAAAGGGCATTCTCTGGTGATTCATGCTTGGAGGCTGTAAGTAAAACAGAGATAATAAGAGAAAGAGAGAAACTGCTATAGCAGGGGTCCTCAACCCATGCCATGGCGCCTGCAGAGCCTTTTGCGTCTGCCCGCCACTTTTTGACCACAGCTGTAATGTTCTTGACTAATAATTTTAATCTGTCACTTTTCTGACAAAAATCAAGTTTGTGCTTATCTCCAGGTATGCTGTTCTCAAGAAGTTGGTGATTGAAAGCCTCCCTCTTTCCAATCTCTTCCTCTCATTTCTCTTTCTTTACCGGCTCATTTACAAATTGTACTTTTACTCGGGAATCACCGTAGTTTCAAGCTGAATGGTTATGCTTTTTCCTAATCTCAAAGACCTACCCCCTTCCATCATTCTCTTAACACTCACTAATACCATGATAATACTTCCTATTTCTTTTGTAAATATCTTGACATGGGTCTACCCAGATTTGTTGCCTGAATAAACACAGAATAAATGTTGAGCCCCTCTTCCCCCTTGGCTACGGCTTGAGTATTACCCACAACCACATGTAATGTCACAATCACTGTTGGAAACTTAACATGGCAGTTGACCGGTCATGTGTATAGCGTTGAGGTCGACCTCTGAGCCTGGCGGGAGTTAGTAAATTTACCTTGAAAGAATAATTGGTGCCCGCCGCACTACCGTTAGTTTTGAATGTACTCTAAGGTACAAAAAGGTTGAGGACCTCTGTGCTAGAGGATAGATTTCAAGGTCATCCCTTGTGAGCAAGACAAGGAATAGTGTGAATTAATGAACGGTAGATTTAAAGGCTGACAATACCAACAAATTTCAACAGTAGTTAATTACTATTGGACTGCTCAAATAATTTTTCACCTAAATTATTTATTTTATAATATTTATTTGGTCATTTATCACTAATGTTTGGCTAAAGTATAATATTAGAAATATAAATATAAAAAATTGTGAGCTACTCTTCATGGAAAAGATAAAAAACAAATAAACAGAATCTTAGCCCTTGAATAACTTTTTGCTACTTGCTTCAGTGGCCATGTGGTCTAACGAGCTACTCTTGTAGTAGACTAGACTACTGATTACGGGAAGATAGGGGTTCGAATCTTGGTCAAGTTTACTGAGGGTTGTTTTTCCAAAATTGTTTTCCACTCTCCCTCCACACAAATGTGGGTACACTTTCTATAAATATGACGTCCCTAGTCCTTAAAACCACTGGCATAATTAGTACATAAGATTATAACCCGAATTAGTAGTAAGACATGTGCTAAAAAACTTTTGTGCTAGTTTTGAAATAATTATTTAAAATTATTAATAATTTATGTTCACAGTTAAGCATTTTGAGCTTATCTCATAAAGGTCTAAAACAATAATTACAGTAAAATGGATTATTGCCTAATGGCAGCCTTAACTTTATCACAGTTGTTTTGCTTAGTACCAAGTGTTGATGATTGACAGAATGCTTCTCAAATATATCATTCTTATTACAAAATACAAGTACTAGGCACGGCCCAAACTGGTATTTCACTTCAATAAAATAGCTTTGAATGGGGAATAACTTCTCTTTAAAAACTTTAATCTTGATCCTTATCATCAACATCTCTTTACAATCTTTAGCTGGGCCAGTTAAGTAAAATGAATCTTATCTTCTGCTTACCTTCCACCATCATTCATCCCTTATTTGCTTCCATTCTTCTTCTTCTTCTCTATTTCACACACTTGCTGTTATCTACTCTTCTCACCTCTTTTATCGTCTCTCTTGCAGTATTTTTCTTACAAAAACCTATTCATCACTCTCCTTGGTATTCTTTCCTTTTCCGTGCTCATGACATGATCATAACATCTCAGCCTTGCTTCCTCTCTTATCTCATGCGCTGATATCTTGTCCCACCACTTAATAACACCCTAATTGTTCTAGATAGGAGGTCTCTACATTGTTTTGTGCATGTTTCAGCTTGTCCCACCACTTAATAACACCCTAATTGTTCTAGATAGGAGGTATCTACATTGTTTTGTGCATGTTTCAGCTTGTCCCACCACTTAATAACACCCTAATTGTTCTAGATAGGAGGTATCTACATTGTTTTGTGCATGTTTCAGCTTGTCCCACCACTTAA
>CABFWB010001865.1:10559-22364 GCA_902151455.1 Timema bartmani | reverse complement strand
ACCCCGAGGAAACTGCAGGTCTAATGGAGACTATTAGAATGTTAATAACACCCTGAGGCAACTGCAGATCTTATAGAGAATAGTAGTATGTTAACAACACCCCAAGGCAACTGCAGGTCTTATGGAGACTAGTAGCATGTTAACAACAACACCCCGAGGAAACTGCAGGTCTAATGGAGACTAGTAGAATGTTAACAACACCCTGAGGAAACTGCAGGTCTTATGGAGACTATTAGAATGTTAACAACACCCTGAGGCAACTCCAGGTCTTATAAGGAATAGTAGCATGTTAACAACACCCTGAGGCAACTGCAGATCTTATGGAGATGAGTAACATGTTAACAACAACACCCCGAGGAAACAGCAGGTCTTATGGTGACTATTAGCATGTTAACAACACCCTGAGGCAACTGCAGGTCTAATGGAGACTATTCATTTCTTCCCAATTATTTTTTGCATCCCCTTTTACTAAATGTTGAGTTTGTTGCAACGTTAGTCAGAAAGTTCTCATTGTAGTATCATTACATCCATAAGTGCTCTATTACCGGCTTCCTGGAGGCACTATCTCTGTTGTTTAGTTGTAGGATCCATTAGACTGGGTTGCCGTCTTGGCCAACCTCCTCACTTATTTCCAGGTTCTGGTTCTGGCTGATAGTATGGCCATCCCAATTACTAGTTGGTTTTCACATCACAGCCCATCCACTGCATCAGAGCTAATATTTGTGGAGGAACATAGCGGATAGCAAGAGGATCTGCAATCACTTACTGCATACCATATATTATAAATGTAAGAGCACAATTTATATTGGATTACACTGAAATAATTTATGCCTCTCTCAAGCTAGATATCAAACGAAGGGAAGCCAAGTTTCTGTATGCTCACTTAATTCTGACCAAACCTGTCCTGCATTTTTGTAAATGGTCATTTCACTAACCCTCGCAGTTTGTTGGGTCACTCTAAGTAAGAATCGTTTGCATGCGTGTCGCAGCAAAAACAGACTTTCTCTGCCCAAATTCCAGAACCAACCAACTACATTGCTTTGATTCCCCCTCTGTTTCCTCTCTTCTCTCTCCGCCGGGACTACAGTCCCTTCCTTTCTGGGCCTATTTTTCTAATGACATGCAAGTTTCGCTTGTACTGGAAATTTATATATTTTATACTAGCTAACTCCCTTTACCTATTTAAGTTAGCCAGGGTGACCACCAATCGGGAAAACCAGGAAATAAGGATATCTTGCTTTAATTTTTACCTTTGCCAGAAATGTATAACTATTTAAAGTCATTCTTGAAAAATAACTTTTAAACTGTAACAGCCTCCTTTATAAATTTTGTGATGGCCTAGTTTGCTTTTGTTATTTGACATTCATGGTTCTCAAGGATTGGGTAGCTTCCAACAATGACTGACAAACCATCTACACATTCCCTTATGTGGTTTATTCATTGAACTCATATGTACACCGACTTTTCTAGGTTCTGATCTCCTATGTTTGGGGTTTTGGCTACATGTGGGTAGACTCGGTGGGCACCTAACTATAACTTTGTTAGCCCGACCCTTCCCCAATAAACTCATGCCCTGTGTTAACACAATCTCTCTCTGAAGATTGTAAAAATGTCAAGCTTAAGAATGAACACAGCTGACACAGCAATCTCACTCTCCCAGTATTGCACCTTCTAACTAAGTTTTGTATGAATACATTATTTGAAACATGGACACTCCTTGAGTTTAATATAGCCGCATCTTGAGTGCAGAAGCATCTCCAGGCAGTTTTTATGCGAGGAACATTAGTACACGACCTTCTGTTAAACATGTTTGCTCTACTAACATCTGCGCATGCATCAGAAATCTGACCAATCTGTACACTTTACTTGTGTTTGTCCACAATTCACAAGTAGAGTAAATTATTTCAAAGCCTGAATTAAAATGTGTGATGAGAAGGAAAATTAATCCACATTTTTCTGACTTGATATTCTGCCCTCCTGGAGATATTTATTTAGACCATGGATTGTACGACCCTCAATGACCATATGAGGGGCCATAAGCATAAGAAAATTATAGAGGCTAGGACCAAATCCAAATACGTTTGCTCTTTTATCTGTCAATATATGTAATCTTAAGTGCAGCATCCTTGCTATTGTAGAAGCATCATTATCAACAACTTCAGAAAGTCCTTAGTTTGCATTTTTACCTCTCGAAATCAACAGCCACTTGTAGTAGCCATTGAATTCTTTCTGCAAGTGTGGGTACTTTCAAGATGGCACCCTAAATTTTGTCTTACGAGGGTAGAGAAGTTAACTGTAACTAAAGCAAACTTGTCATTGAATTTGAACAAAGATTCAACAGGAAAGCTATTGCATGCGTTTGTTCTGTAATGTCAGAAATACAAAGCTTAAAAATATATTACCCGGCTACTGGTAATAAAATTTTATGGTGTGCAGCATGCCTTTTAAAAACATTTTATGAGGAAACAATTATTTAAAGTATCACAATTGGAGGGTAAGCCGTTAATACAAAATTGGGAAAATGAAGTTGTTTAACCAATAAAACTGGGAACTACGCTGGAAATTTTATTTTATATTTTGAGTGACCATCACAGTCTAAACCTCCCCACTCGCGCTTGTTATAATTAGAAGATCATCCATTAGTAAACAAGGTGCTATGGGGCTAAGTAAATGGAAGATGAAGGATTTGGGGTACAATCTACTCTAGAAATGCTAACTTCTGTCACAGTCTATTGCATTTATTTTTGGGATGAAAATACCAACAAAAATTCCAGTAGTTGTGTGAAATCTTTTTAATGTAGTTTATTAGCCTGATAAATCTATAACTATCCATATGTTATCATTTGTTTAAACTGCGGCTTTCTAATGTATGAGCTCAAACTTGATTTTTTTAAATTCTTACCTTGACAATGGAATCAAATATTTCTTAAACAAAACCTCTGTAAACTTATTTTATGATGAGGACAAACAATCATTTTGCAGGAAGCAATTAAAAGTGAGAGAACTGACTGAACTGAGTGTAGTTTTGTACAGCCACTACTTCAACACCAAAGTGGCTTCCAAGCTCATATTTTATTTAAAAGTATCTTAACTGCATTTTATTAGATTGAAACAAAACAAAGAGCATGCAGTTTACAGTTTCTATACTTGTATAATATTTAATACATATTTTATATGAATTTATTTAGTTTTAGTACAAAAATATGTGAAAGTGTTGTTCCAATTTATTTAGTAAAATTAATTACTTTTATAACCAAAGCAAAATAAATATGTTTTTGTAAACTATCTTGGAATAATTTTGATTTCTGCTCATTTGTTACCAACCTGGTAAAGATAATTTACTCTGAAAAATCTATGGATTTCTTTAACCCATTTAGTCTTGACGTCTTGTTTAAGAATTGTATGCTATGTATGTTTTAATAAACTTAATTTGGTTAACATTTATGTTTACTTATTAGAAAAGCAAGGTCCAATGTGTGTGCTAGAACAAAAGACTTGTGGAACTAATTCGAGTCAAACGAAGCTTGTCTTATCATCCCAAAATTATGATTTGTACTACAAATTCTCATGGAAGCAAATTAAAGTACGGGCAATTAGTAGAGAGAGATTTGTGGTAAGTAAAATTATTGGAATTTGTTGAATAAAAAGTTGAATTTCGGTATTAAAAGTCAATAAATAAAAGACTTTTTCAGCTAAAAATGGCAACAAAAAAATTACTCAAACCTAAGTGTTATAGTAAATAATATGGACAGAAAAACTGCGGCTAAATCTCATCTTCTAAAATGTTAATATTTGCTTTGTCACAATATGGCTGTCATAATAACCAGATCAAACATATATATTACTTTTTCTTTGCCAGTGAATGGTTTTTTGTGGAGGAAAATATTATTTCAGGGCTGGAAACTTTTATTGTTATAGGAATATCAAGAAGAAAATTATAAGAGTTCAGTTGGTACTATTCTTATTGGCTATTTCAGGCAGAGAACAATGTCAGGAAACTTCCTTTGAAAGAATAAAAATGTTTACTAAATTAAATATATAATCGATACAGTGCTTTTTTTTCTGTGTTTATCTACCCATTTGGGCAATACTCCTATGTACTTATTACACTAATGGTTTAGGCATTAGGAAGGTTTAATTGAGAGGAAGTACACCCGCATTTGCGTAGGAGGAGGTTGGAAAACCATTTAGGAAAAGCCACCCTCAGTGCACCCGACCGTGATAGAACTCCGATCTTCTCGTCTTCCGCAGTCTAGTCCAACACAAGAAAAGCGCGTTAGACCACACAGCCACCGAAGCAGGTTATACACTGCTAAAGTTTATTTTGACACTTTTGGTCTGGTACTTACTTTGGATTATCTTAGATTGCCTTCAAAACACTTAGGATGTATATATATATATATTTTAGGGGTGTGCAAGATCGACTTTTTTGGTTCGAGACACGATCAGGAACGAGAATTCTAGAATCCCTTACTTCGAGACGAGAATGGGAATTAAATATGTAAAATTAATCATTTATAAATTTGCTATTATTACGTACCTTAAAACATTGACAATATTTAATTGGTTAAATGAATACATAGGCCCTAATAGAGGAAATTCAAACAAATATATATACAGTTGAAAATTTAAGCGATTTTTATACTTTTGCTATAACTTTAACTACTTAAATTATAAACATTTATGAAACACATATTAAATCTAAATTTACATCTAAACTAGGTTGACATACATATTTATATTTAAATAATAAAGAAAACATGAAAACCAAGTTTAAAAGTAAATTAAATATGGAAAAAAGCAATTCCCAAAATTTTCGGTGTTACAGAATATGTTTCCCGACAATCGGGTTGGCAACGGAAAATATTTCTTCCCACGGGAATCACACACACACCCCTTGTGTGTATGTGTGTGTGTATATATATATATATAAATTTAAATGTAATTAATAAAATAGTGGTTGTTGCACTGTAGCCTAATTTTATAGCATAAAAGTTTATAATGTCAAAGTTTGATACTGAAAAACAATACCTATAACTTGAAATAAGTGGCATAGTAGCTCTGTATAAACCATACTTTAATAAACATAATCCACACGTTTATATTGTTGTGGAGATTAAGAACTATTTCAGTATATATAGATATAACTATATGCAGTCCTCAAAAGTACAACATTAGGAGGTTTCCTGAAGACGGGCCTATAGACCTTTAAGCCCTTTTTCGGGAAATTGTTTTAAATGAACCGCCATACTGTTAAGAAAATTCCCTCCAAATTTCATTAAAATATTCCAATATTAGGGTCTGGAAAGTAATTTATTTATGAAAAGACTGGTGAACGTTTAAAAATGAGCAATGTAACATATTTCAAACTGTTTAAGAAACTCAATGAATATAGTTTTAAGCAACCCAAGACCGATGTGTGTGATTTTTGTACAATCAGTGAGCAAAAACTCAAAGTTGATCCCAATGATCCCTGGAAACTTACTACTTACTCCATAAGATGAAGGCTGCAAGATATTTAAAACTAAACCAGGATTTCATTCTTAAAGCGAAGACTGATCCTACTCACCTGTTAATGGAATTTGATGACTCGCAAAACCACTCTGTGCCTAGACTAAACGTATTTAGTCAGTTTTATAAACGTCTCTTATGGCTGTATGCATTTAATGTGCATATCCACAATGATGGTTCATCACACATGTATTGTTTTATGTAGATGCAGGGCAAGAAAGATTCAAATTCTGTAACTTCTTTCCTTTATAATGTCTTGAAGAAGAACTTGCCACGATTTGTTGTTGTATCATTCTGTTCTTGGGTTGCTAAAATATTTCAGGGTGATGTTATTCATATATTTCCTACTCGTGCTCATTCATTTTGCCAATGTGACCGAAATTTTGGTTTAATTAAAACAAAACTTAAAAAGACTAAGAACATTACAACTGCATTACCTTATCTGTCTGCCATGGTAACATGTAGAACAAATCCATCTCCTTTTGATGCAGTTATGGACAGAAATATCATTCAAGATTTTAAAGAAGATCTTTGTGCGTGTATATTTCCCAAACTAGTAAATACAGAAATATTGTATGCTGAAGTATACAACAGATGGAACTATGCTGTGCTCGCCCACATACTTTGGCACCTACGCACCCTTTCGTGTTTGGAATTATCGATATAGTATCGAGGACAACTTGCCACCGTGGGGTTTATTCCTGTAAAACCTATCAAGGAAAGGGATGTTAGGGAATTGTTCAAATATATGAATAAAGAAAGTTGTGCCTGGATTGAGAATATGATTGAAAAAAGCTACGAGCAATAATTCATTGCTAACAATGCTTAAATCACAATGACTTCTTTTCCATTTTAAACATTAATACTATAAGCCTATCATTTGTATTAAAACTATTTTTTATTACAAAACAATGTTATCCTGTGTAATTAATTGCTTGTTTTAATTTTGTTTAGTGTTACAATGTATAAAACACTTTTCTGTGGAAGTTCACTTTTAATCTAGTTTATGGAAAAAGGGCCTGTGCAGGTCTTAAAATAACTATTATTTTTGCTTGGATTGATGTTAAATTGTCAATTATATTCAATGTGACAAATATTATAAAAGAACAAGAATTCCAAATTGATCAGTCAAATAAGTACTGATTGTCATTTAAAGATGTTACACTAAAATTAAATATTCAAATATCATTCACTTAAAACCTCTATTTAGGCTTCATATTCATTTATTTTATTTTGTTATGTATTATCCAAGAGTGCAATTACTATGTGCTGTATGGTTTTATAAAGAGGGGTAAAAGTGCAGCCTATTTTTGGGTATTGTTAAAACTAATACATTCTCGGTTTGGTTTGTACATTTCTTAAGGCATTTGTTTGTGTTTTAATTTTATTTATTTTTTAAATTTTTTCAAAATTTCAAGATTAATTTTAAACTTTTGAGACGATATTGAGATTATTTTCTTTCTTGTCTCAATCTTGAATTTCCAAGTCTCGCACATCCTTAATATAATGCAATCCAAATGCAGCTTTAGTTTGGACTCTATAGAGTATTTTTTGTATCTGCTTATTCAAGACCAAATCAAAAATTGTTTTTACATATTATCTAGTCCATTTTTTAAATTTTTTGTTGTTGACTTCATGTATTTTTAAAACAACATAACTTGAAGAGTAACGTTTGGGTAGGAAATGAAATGAAATTAAATTAAATGGAGGGTATGTGAAATTATTTAAGATCTTTTTAATTTTGTAGAGCCTTATAAAGTTTTCTGACTCCAGTATATGTAACAACAAACAGATATGTTTGTATATGATCAGCTAAATTGAAGAATTCATCATCAGTAGGCTTTACTGTAGTGATTCCTTTAGTGTTATTGTAACTTGGATAAGGTTGATGATTAGAGATGTTGTTAAGAAATTATTATAATTAGAATAAGAAAATAAAAATTTAAATAATTTAGCAATATAAATTTTTTTAATTAAATAGACAGTTAAACGATTGTGTCATATATTTTAAATGTAAAATAATTATTTAAAAACAAAAAATTGTTAGATAAAAATAGTTAAATTGGGTTGAAAGTAATTGAGAAAAACCTGTAAACTTTAATGCTCGGGTTGAATTTGAAAATTCATTTAAGCATTAGCTTTTACTTTTAAATTTCATAGCATTGTTTTGTACATTAAAAGCTCATCTGTATGGAGCAAACACTTGGGCTCTCCGGAAGATGGAAAAAAAAATACTTGGAGAGCTTTGAAATGGATCGAACACATCCTTAGAGGGAAAATTGTCTTCTACACGATGTTATAAAAGGATAAGTTGACGGAAAGAGACGTTTAGGAAGAAGGAGGATTCAAATATTGAATGACTTGAAGGAAAGGAGAAAATCCCGGGAGCTGAAGGAGGAGGCAGAGGACAGAGCGGATTGGCAGTCTAAGTTCACTGACAAAAGGAATGGACCTATTGTAAGACAAAACACCTAATCCTAATAAGGCTATTTTATAAACTTTTCCTAGAGTGAAGGAGTGACTGCTCACACTTCACGGGAGACAATAACATTTCTGACATTGTCACAGTAAAATACTGAATATGGACTGGCGCTTTCAATTATTTCCTCGGTGTTTAGATATTTTTATACATGGCTAAGCATATCTAGCAGTGTCCATTTCCTTTATTGAGGAAGTCGGTTATTAGGAACTTGTTTCACTAAAAGAGCCCATGTTATTTGGCCGGAGAAATTTAAACTGTCCACTATAAAGAAGAATTCTCTAATCAAAGGTGTCCGTTAAGGGATATTTCACTGTACTCCATTTCTTACATTGACTTCACTCTCTGTGTTGTCAGCATCTATTTGTGAACTTTTTTAGCACCACGTCTTACTACCCATTCGGGCTATACGCTGAATGTAAATTGACACATCTTTCATCAACAAATACTTGAGTAATTGAATTAGATTAGATGACTGCTATTTGATTGGTACTAGATATAGGGGGATAGAACTCATCCCGTGCTAGAACTTTCATGTTTGTTTACTGCCTCCTTCACCCCACCCATTTCACCCCCACTTTGTGCCCTCTTTCTTTGATATTGCTTTCCGGTTGCATTCTCTTAGAACCTTCCACTTCATTTTGCAAACAGCTACTACAAAATAGATAAATGTGTTTTAAAATTATTTTGATCTCAAAATAACAATAATATTTTAATAATTGAGTTATTTAAGGTGGACTTTTTGAACTTACTGATTATTTATCGGCACACAACTTATAAACTGACTTAAATCTATAACAGACAACACCCAGTCCCCGGCCAAAAATCTATCGCTGTGAAAGAGGAAACCCATATTTCACCAATTTTAATTTTTTTGAACATACCAGGAATCGAGCCCAGGACACCTACTCGTTGGCACACACTATCGATCGAGCTAAGGTATCGTACCCACAACCCATAAATGTTGGTAGTCATCATTTTCATCAACTGTTTCCAGCCTGTGGCTGGGTCAGTTTAGTAAAATACCTCAATCTTCCTCTATCCTTCCACCATTCTCCTGCTTTCCCTTGTACACTTATCTGCTTCTCTCATCTCTTTCTTGGTTTCTATTGCGGTCTTTTTCCTGTATACCTCATTTCCCTCATTCTCTTTGGTATTCTCTCCTTTTCCATTCTCATTACATGTCCATACCATCTCAGTCTTGCTTCCTCTACTACCTCATGTACTCCTACTCTTTCCCGGATAACTTAATTCGTAATTCTTTTTCTCATCGTAACAACTAACATGCTCACTGATTTGTTATTGAAGGGACTTCCGTTTCCCCTTTTTCAGAAACTTTGCTAACATTGTGATTTTATGCTACCGGGAACATCCAAGTTAGTGTGTTTTTCTAATATTTATTTTATAAATGCATTTCATAAATAGTAAAATAAAAAAACTATACATTTTTCTAACACACAGCTGATTTTATATCCAAGCAATGTATATTACTGTAATATTTGTTTAGTACTTTTACTATTATAAAATAACTAAACATATTTTTATCCTGTAATAGGCCTACATAGCCTATGTTAAACAAAGCTAAAAATAATCGACCTGGTCAACCAATCCTAACCTCTTACTATGGTTAGTACTAATAAAAGTGTCACCAAATAAGCTCTTCATTGCCTAAGTTAGCTGACATTGCCTTCTCATAATAAATACAATGAGTAACACTAATCAGTAATCACATATCATAGCAAACCAATGTGAGTTTGAAATCAAGTCTAGATGTGAGAACTTTTAATTCACCACATGATGAAAATAGTTTTTGGACCTACTTTAAATTTGGTTTAATCTCTATCAACTTGTCATTGTTGGTCCTAGTTTGAAATAAAGCTTTCTCTAGCTACACAATTTTACTTTGGGGTGGCCTATAGCTGTCAAACTTTTAGTCCCTAAAGAAAATTCATGAATTGATTAATAAAATGCTTTATACCATTTTGAAAATGTAATGCTATAATAAACTTCAAGCCGTACTCACCTATGGCATATTGGTATATGGCATCGTAAATATTTTTGCACGCAATGGTAGATATTTGACGGCATTAATTAAAATGTTTATTACCAAACCATCCCAACTTAATAGAACCTAATCTTTCTAAACTTTGATGCATCAATAAATAAAAAATACATTAAGCTTTAATTGTAATAATGTTAAAATAAATTATTTAATATAGGATGACATAGTTGTGAATGTGGATAGAATGTATGTGAATAAGTAAAAACACCACATCTGCATGGAAGGTTGGAAAAGATAGGTTTTTTTTAGGTTGGGATAGTTTATAATAGATATATAAGCCTAGGCCACAGACAAGGATACACCAGATCTACAGTTTCACGAAAGTTTCATTGTGCTCCTTGAGCCAGGTTGAGTCCATCAACACTGGGGTTCAAGTTTGTTAGTGTCAATGCTCAGTGATAAAAGCATCTCCAAATGTGCAGTTGCTAAACAACTCATTTCTAACATGTTCATCATCAAGAAACCATTGTAATCGTAATCCACAGTCTATGTATGCTCTTTGTGAGGTAGGATAGTGGGAAAAGTGGTTTGGGTCACTACCTGAACCTAGCTTTGTGGAAGCTTTGACTTGGTCAGGATATTTGTGTCCTCTTTCTATTGAAACCATATTTTGAGGGTTTTTTGATGGCCCTTGTGATGGCATGTAGCGATACCCGTGTTTGACTCAAGATCTCCAACGGACCACAGTCATTTTATCCTAGAGGCTGTGGATCAGGTGTATACCTTGTCTGTGGCCTAGGCCTATATTATGTAATACAATACTTTTGGTGTAACATTGGGACATTTTCATTCCTTTAAATATTTACCCTTTTCTGTGATTTTCATGAGTAGGCTTACAGTTTATATTATATAAAATTTTAAAATTCATGAACCAACTTAATATTGTTATGAATTGATTCATCTTGTTGTGGGGTTAAAAAACTAAAAAGCCTTTTTTTATGTTATATTATTGAGAAAAATAAAAATGTAAACATTTGTGATTTGCGTGTTATCCCCAAGCCAATAAATGGATTTACAAATAAGATATTTGGTTATTAAATAGAAACCAGCCACATCCAAGACGAGTGTGTATTAAGTACAGTGGCGAAGAACAGACCTCTGCAGGCCTGTACATGCAGAGGTCGAGCGTAAAGGTACTCCTGCATTACAGGGGTTGAGGGAAATATTCATTTCTTGTACATTTTTGCTTAAGTTATGTAAATATAAAATGTATCCATAATAACTGCTAATTTAAATATGGACATAGAATTTCTCAAAAGTATTTTTTTTAAATGAACTACATATAAAATCTAAAAGTATCTATTTTGAAACATCAATGGCAGCGTATAAATCGTTCACTTTGATAATATGCATGTGTGGGTTGGATAGTCGGTGTTAGTTCAATTGTAGGTGACAAGACTTATCACAAGCCACAGCGTAATCCAGTACTAATAAAATTAGCATTTTTCTGTAGTCATTTTCCTTTCTCTTCTTGTCTTCAGTTGTTTCCCAGAAGCAATTTGCAGGTTGACTAAAAAGGTGTTTATCAAAAACAGTGTGCTGATGAGAACTATTGAGTGGTTTGGAATGAAGTTAAAGTATGAAGTTAAAAGTACCTAATTAGTTAGAAGTTTTTTTAAAAAGTTATAGTCTATTAAACATGTTTTTTTAGAGGATGTTTAAAACAATATTCTTTGAGCCAAGGCTAGGCTTATATTTATGTTTTTAAGTTTTAACAAGGCCGTAGCCAGCCAATAATTTCGGGGGGGGGGGG
>CABFWB010001865.1:0-10503 GCA_902151455.1 Timema bartmani | reverse complement strand
GGTTGGTAGGCACATCCCCCAATTTTCTGAAACTGGAAAAAATTCTAAAGATAAACAGTTCTAAAAGCTATCTGAAGTGATTGTTTATGGAAACATAGGTCCCTAACTGCTGAAGGCAAGAAAAAATTCTAGATATTAAACACCTCTAGAAGCTCTTTGAAGTATTTTTATGGCAACATAACCCTCTAACTGCTGAAGGCAAGAACCAATTTTAAATATTAAACACCTCTATAAGCTCTCTGAAGTGCTTTTTATGTTAACACAGCCCCCTAATTTGTACTTGTACCTTAATTTTGAAATTGTTTGAACCATAAATAAGGCCATATATATTTTGTGATAAAATGTTGGGGGGAGAGGGGGTTTGAACCTAAAAAAACCTGATTATGGCCTTGAATTTTAATGTTAGTGACTAGCTTGAAAAATGTTAAGCCCAAGTCCACAATTACTACTAAAAAAAACCTTCAAAATAGCGTTTAGTTTCGAAAATTGTCTTGCCTCCGACTATTGGGGCCTCCCCAATCCTAAGTTTTAGGTGAAGGGGTTGGATAAATCATAAATCTCCGCCCCTGGCCTTAAGCGAAATCCGGAAAAGTATGCAAGATGTTGGGTTATACCACATGCCGTTATAAAGCTTGTCATATGTGAAATTGATAGTCTCTTGAAATTAATTTATTGATAGGGACATTCATTAATACGCCCCACCGTGCCGTCAAAGGTCGTAGAGGATAGCATCAGGGCGAGTAAGATCACTAACCGGAAGTATAAACAGCTACGCGGTTTACGACACGAGACTGATAGAGTCACGAGGTAGACCTTCAAACTTATCACGGAACCGTTAGTTAATCAGATGGTTAAGATGACCGTAGAACCTAAAAGGGAATGTGATAAGATTTAGAAGGAGGAGAAAGATTCGCCCGAGAGGAAGCGTAACAAGTATTTATTGGAGTCCTAATCTTCGCACATCTCAAGCTCGCTCACGTAGGCCTACGCCACGATGGTTGCACGACCAAGCTCAGTGATAAACATATCCTGTTTGATGAGAGACACGAAGCCGTAGTCCTCAGTAATTACACTCGAGAACTTTTAGAATAATTCTTTATAGAAGAACCTAAGAACTACACCAAGAAGAATCTCTGCTCGGTGAAACGAACACGTTCATCCATTACGGTCGTTTCAATTCACGCACAGGATCGACATATTTACGCAGCATTGAACCTACGTTTCATAAGAAAGAGGAATAGCGATTGTTTATATCTATTGAGGCGGTTCGAATGAGTTGATTATGACTTTCGCACAACGACCGAGTTAGGTCATACGGCGCACGACAGCGAGATTGTATCGACTATCGAAGAATTACTTGAGGCCGGAATCATAGTTAAAATGTATTTATTGTGTCTATATTAAGCATAATCATGTCTGCCAAGTGGGGAATTACACGTAAACTTCATAATCATGCAAGACTTCGTTTTTCCAGAAGACATGTTGGCATCCGAGGGTTGAACAAATTACTACAGGATGATCTGGTAGAGATAATGCCTTACCCTCGATCGAATAAAGGATACAAGTAATTCCTCACCGTCTTTGACGTCTGTTCCAAACGTCCTCGGGCCGTACCCGTCAAAGCTAAGATGGCGAAGAACGTCATTGCGGCATTGGGGGACGTCCTTCAGCAGGTGACGGCGAATGGTCAACCCCATCCCGCTCTCTCTAGGAGAGCGTATAAAGGCGAGCGCTGACGAGTTTGATCGCATTCAAAATGTTTAGAAAGCTCGGGTATATGCTAAAGGATGTGAGTGAAATCGCTATTAGCGATAGAAAACTGAAGTACAGCATCGAGGAGGACCAGACGGGATGATTCCACCACGCACTGGATGGGATGTCCTAATACCAGCGTGTGGGGTTCGAGACGAGACCTGCATCTTCTACAGGCTCAAGGAAGAAGATGATCCCAGGATACCTCGCAGGCATGCCATCGTTGATCCCAAGGAGGAAGCGGTGGGTGAGGATGCTTTGTGTGGTGGGTTGGACCTTATCGAACATGAAGGACAGGATCGGCTTGAAAGTAGATCTGAGCTCGCAAAGGAGCAAACTTATAACTTGCGCCGTTTAGAAGGTTCAGAATGGGAGTAGGGTGAAGAAGACACTCTCGAGAGTGTTGGGAGAGTTGTACTTCCTGGGGGAAAATCTTCCTGTTGCCAATACAGACGGTGGTTCAACACTTCACAGCGAGGTATTACGTATCAAAGTGGTAGGGCTCGACGGCGACCGTGAAGAGGGAGTGAGTGTTCGCGATAACAAGTCTAGTAATCATTTTTCTCATGGTGAGCACACTTTATGAAAACGGACTATATAAGTTATATATATATATATATATATAATTTGTTTGTGTGAGTACAGGAGGGGAAATCTATCTACATTGTGAATGTATGTGTATGACAATTTTTTTTTACAAAAAATTATCTAAACATTTAATGAGACTAAATCATTTATTTCACCTTGGTCCCTATCGTTTCACTTTATTCCCCTCAGAATGAACCTATTTTATTTATATGAATGTCATGTACGATGATATTTTTTTCCCATAAAATTATAAAGACATAAAAATTATATTCTGTACGAGAGAGAAGAGTAATGCCAGGATCACGATCAACTTAACGGTAACTTAACGTAAAGGACCTTCTCGTGTGTTTAAATGGAGACGATAACGATGCAGTTAACTTAACGTAAGAAATGTCCTGGGAGGTCTTTTACTTTAAGTGAACGTTACTTGAAGGGTATCACGTGATCTAGCCAGCCAATCATTATGCAAGTGACGTCAACAGGGCTATTTAGTAACTCATTTGTTGGTATTATGACCAATGTTTACTCTTTAGAGTAAGTTCTAATGATCAGACATTGAAACAAAATAATTAAACTAAAATAGGAAAGCTAAATTTATCAAAAAAGTTTTGTAATAGATCTTTATTATAGCGATTGAAAACTGTAAACATTCACAGATCATCACTGTAAAACTAGTAGGCTACAAATCACAGATCATACTCGAGAATGAAGATATTTGGCTCGAGCTGTTACGTTAAGTTATGTGAATCGTGATCATACATACGTTAAGTTAACTTTTAGTTAACTTTAAGTGAACGTTACGTTAAGTTGATCGTGATCCCGGCATAAGTGAAGGATAGGAAGATGACAAAGAGAGATGGAATAAAAATAGGTAGATGTTGACGGTCGTTGTAAGGAGTGATAGATAAAGGGGAGCAGAGGGGGTTGAAGAGTAGTACTAGGTAGTGCAATCCTGTAAGCTATCAAAGAGGAGAGTAATATTATATTGACTTGATCAAGAGGAGGGGGTAGCTCTCTTATTGGTCGATCGGGCTCTGGAACGCTTCATATTTGCTAAATTTACACAAGGAGGAGGGGCTTATTTAACAGTTTAGCCAATAGGGAGCCAATCATGGTAGCTTTCCCGAATATATTTTACTGAGAAGGCTAATATTAAAGGAAATACACACGTATTTGTCTGGAGAAAGAATATTAAAAAATTAGGTATATTTTATCTGCCTGTAAAATTTCGGTTTTCTACCACACTTGGAAGTAGTTGTTTAGTATTAGTTTGAAATTTTGAACCCCCTCCCTCTTTTTTTTCCAATTCACTTTCAGAAAATTCAAATTTTAAGACTTATTTGGTCATCTGGAGTTGTCTCTCTTCCTGTCAGCCAAAATTTAATTCTAGACCTCATCTGAAAATATATTTTTTTAAATATAATTATAGCCCCCTATTTCCTGGAGCCCCATTTTGAAATTTCCCTATATGTTTATACTGGGAAATTCCACTACCTCCCTACCAAGATAAAGTTCAAGTTTTCATGCATAGGGTTTGGGGAAATACCGGGATGGGTGATCCAGTGATTCACACACCTTTCTGCCTTTCTCCGCCCTCTTAGGGAAACAAATTTAAAAAGCCCTCAAAAGGTATCACCCAATTCTAGAGATAAACCTTAATTTTAAATTTCAAGGCTCTATATCCGCTGGTTCAAAAGATACATCGGTGAGTTTTGAATACTTTCAACTCCTGGTATAAAATTTCAAATTTTAATACTTAGTCTATTTGGTTAACTGAAGGGTTCCTTTAACCTGCCTGCCAAATTAATTTTTTTTAAATGATACTTAGTAGTTATTTTGATGTGTAAATATCCCTCCCCCCC
Source organism: Timema bartmani (assembly GCA_902151455.1). Taxonomy (NCBI): domain Eukaryota; kingdom Metazoa; phylum Arthropoda; class Insecta; order Phasmatodea; family Timematidae; genus Timema; species Timema bartmani. Next base: position 6,301 of record CABFWB010001865.1, on the reverse strand, counting down.
CCCCTCAACCATATTATTTGGAATCCCATCTAAAATTTAAAGTTTTCAAATTTTTAGGATTATTTGAAGTGGTCTCTTTACCTTTCTGCCAAATTAAAATTTTTTACCTCGTCTAATTATTTTTTTCTTTTTATAATCTCCTTTCCCCAATTTTTAGAGTTTCATTTTGAAATTCCCCATTTTTAATTTTTTCTAGTTATATGAGGCACTCCCCCTAGCTTCCTGCCAAATTTTATTTTTCCAGCTCATTTGGGAGGGGGTTTTCTTTTCCGGACAGATTTACTTTCAGCTTAATATACTAAATAGATATTAAATTCAACTTTATAAAATGAGTTATGGTCGAAATTTTCATGTTATGCTTTCCTTTGACCTAGAACTTAATTCATACGAAATCTTATTTTTCGATCCATAAGACCTATTTTTGTAAATATTCTTATTTTAGAGATACTTAAAACAGATTCAGCGTTTTGTTATCGGTGTTAGCGAGAAACAGCATCAACTAGTTTCACCGTGACCGAAAATTGATATAAGTTCCACTGATTTTTTGCTGCGTTCATAAGTAAAAGTACATTAACCACCAAGGCTAATACAGATGGGCTTCATTGGAAGGTTTGATTAGAAGAAATTCACCCGCACTAGGTTAAAGGAAGGACAGATAAAATACAATGAGAAATCACACGTGGTAAAGCACATGGTAAAGATTCGAACCTTGACCTCCCATCACCGGCAATACAGAATAAGACGAGACTGACACCTTATACCATGTGGCCACTGAAGTGTCAACGGAGATAGTTTGTTGTTTGAATCTTGGTGAGGAAGGTGAGGTACAAGGCCGTATCCAGCCAATAATTTCAGGGGGCGGGGGGGTTGGTGGGCACATACCCCCAAATGCCGGAAGCTATAAATAATTCTAATTGATAAACAGTTCTAAAAGCTATCGGAAGTGTTTTATATGGCAACATAACACCCTAACTGTTGTAGGATAGGACAAATTTTAAATATTAAACACCTCTAGAAGCTATGTGAAGTGTTTTTTACAGTAACACAACCCCCTAACTGCTGTATGATAGGACAAATTTTAAATATTAAACACCTCTAGAAGCTATGTGAAGTGTGTTTTACAGTAACATAACCCCTTAACTTCTGTAGGATAAGACAAATTCTAAATATTAAACACCTCTAGAAGCTACGTGAAGTGTTTTTTACAGTAACATAACCCCCTAACTGTTGTAGAATAGGCCAACTTCTAAATATTAAACACCTCTAGAAGCTATGTGAAGTGTGTTTTACAGTAACATAACCCCCTAACTGTTGTAGGATAGGACAAATTTTAAATATTAAACACCTCTAGAAGCTATGTGAAGTGTTTTTTTTACAGTAACATAACCCCTTAACTTCTGTAGGATAAGACAAATTCTAAATATTAAACACCTCTAGAAGCTACGTGATGTGTTTTTTACAGTAACATAACCCCCTAACTGTTGTAGGATAGGACAAATTCTAAATATTAAACACCTCTAGAAGCTATGTGAAGTGTTTTTTACAGTAAGATAACCCCTTAACTGCTGTAGGATAAGACAAATTCTAAATATTAAACACCTCTAGAAGCTACGTGAAGTGTTTCTTACAGTAACATAACACCCTAACTGCTGTAGGATAGGACAAATTCTAAATATTAAACACCTCTAGAAGCTATGTGAAGTGTTTTTTACAGTAACATAACCCCCTAACTGCTGTAGGATATGACAAATTCTAAATATTAAACACTTCTAGAAGCTATCTGAAGTCTTTTTATGGCAACATAACACCCTAACTGCTGAAGGCTATGAACCATTCTAAACATTAATCACTTCTACAAGCTTCTGAAGTGCTTTTTATGGTAACACAGCCCCCTAATTTGTACTTGAACCTTAATTTTGATATTGTTTGAACCATAATTAAAGTCAAATATAGTTTATTCATACAATTTCGGGGGGCTTGACCCCGCCCACCCCCCGACTACGACCTTGGTGAGGTACGACTGATTCAGAGCTCACCACTATTGCGGCCATTTTATTGTTTCCAAATGGGTTCAAGTAATATAAAATAAATTTTGATGCACCACATTGTTATAGAAATGAAACACAAACTCCATTCTCAACTAGCAGCCGACGGCCGTATTACGAAATATTTCGGTTTGTTGCTCCTTTAAGTACGTTGAATGCAGTATCTTCGCTTGTGAAGTTCATTGAAACGGGTCATCCAGACTGTCTACTGCTAGTGCAGCTTCGTCGCAACAAACAGAAGAAGATCGCTTTAGTTGTCTTAGAAAGGAAGAAAAAATAACATTCGCGTGTTTTTCGTAAATAAATGAGGCTCGTTTCCAAGTGTATTTCATATTATGGCAATTGTAATATTTTACCAGCTAAACGTTCGTTGTATTACTTATCTAGAGTTGTAGCTTTTAATTAAGTATGTTTATTTTTCCGCTACGTTACAATATAATTAATAACATTCGTGCGGTTTCGTCATATTCGTAAAGTATTTTTGTTGCTAGTTAAAATAGTGCACAATTCATTTTATTTGTATTTTTTGTGTTTGGTTACCAAGAGATCCGTAGGCGGTTGGTAGCTGCTCTTTTGTTTATTGATTTTTACACCTTTTCTTTCGCCTGGAGTGCGGCAGTTTGAAAAAGAAACGTCCAAACTGCAGTTTTCTCAGCTTCTAGGTTATTTTGTTTATATCACTTGAGGTTCAAGTAGTCAAATTGTCAACCGTTCCAAACACCAACAAACCGAAAATCAAGACGGATTAAAAGGATTTTTTATGAGGTAAGTTTGATAGTTATTAAGTAATTTAAAAAAATTAAATCTCTGCATTGTCTGATTCATTTTTATAGGCCTATCTATATTATATTAATTTTGTCAAAGCTATTATTATTGGAACAAAGATTTATTTCAATCTTTTCATTCTAATTATTTGTTTAAAGAAAATTAATTCAATTTTAAAGTTACAAGTTTGGTACTGGTACCGGTATTTAGTTTTTCTTAACAAGCACAATTTGTTGGAATTAAAACATTATTATACGTTAAAACAACATTTTTAGTTGACAAAGTTACTAAAACACAAAATATTCTATTTCATTAGCTACAAAAAAAATTTTTAGCTTCGTGGTTTATTGTCTAATCTTTTAAAAAATATGATATAATTTAAAAACGAGTTTTATTAATGATTGACACAACTGGGCCTTAGGGGTGTGCAAACGATACGGCTGCACAGGGCCCAGCTGTTGCCAAAGTGAAAGAAGGAGAAATACAAGCTGGGCTCCCTGTATAGGCGATATTGCCGATATTGTCAGAGTGTAAAAACAAATAAAAACATAATCACGTGACTTGATTTTTTGAACGAGTGAAGCGAGTTCCCATTTAACTCCACCGATTTGAATTTTTCTGTCTGTGGTGGATATGATTGTTTCACGATAACTTTTGAACTCACTAAACCGATTTAGTTATAATTTGACACAGTTGTTCTTTTAACCTTTATACAGATCAAGTTCATTGGGGAAGCAAATTGAACAAAGGATTGGGACGAAATCAGCCCATATATGTATCAAAAAAAGGCTTCTTGCATTAATTATTACATGTGTTTACCTTTTAGGGCATTTACCTGATACCTTATACGGCTGAAATTTTGTTTATAGGTGCAAACTACGGTAATAATATTAAACAAAAATTAAATTAATTTTGGGGGGGAGGGGGGGGCTAACTGGGGCTTCCGCAAACAAACTTTTCGCATGGTCCTACGGCTGCTAAGGGCAGCCCTGATTGACAGTTTATTTGATTGAAGTGTCTCTGCCTCAATGAAGGTAGCGTCATATTCTTGATTGCAAGACTTCAGATTAACCATTATTACTACGCAGTGAACTATTTTATGGTTACCACCTAGTAGTAAAATGTCAATATTGTACATCTAATGTTGTGATCCTATAGTAGAATGTAAGTTATGTAATAACACTCAGAAAACAATTCATGTTTATTTAGCCTACATCATGTTAACATTAAGACACAGGGCCGGCTCAAGCCGCCCATGCAACCCGGGTAATGCCAAAAAATGCGCCCCCCACCTTCAAATAACAAATAGTATTAAGCTTTTGTTGTTTATGCTTTGACTTTTTTTTTCTTAAGAAATAAAAAAATATTCTTATATCGGTTTAATTGGGCTAAAAAGAATTAACAACTTATACCAATAATTAATTTTACTTAGTACAATTTTTATTTAAATTATTTATTACTTTATCCTATCTTAAATTTATCGCGTCTTGCTTTGCGTTCAGCAAAAGTTTGAATCAAATTTGGGAGATCTAGAAATTCTATTCGTTTATACAAACCACACATGGCCGGCTCGTGACCTTTTGCCGCCCTCCCCTCTCAAAATATATAAAAAAAACTAATTTTTAGTGTGTTTAAATAAGAAAAAATATTATTGTTATTAAAAAAATAGCTACTCAAAATAAAAATTACATCAAAGAGTAAGAACAATAAAGTCTTTGTATCTACTTCCCCCCCCCACGGCGTTCTTGACCGTACAGGTCATGTACACTGTTTGTGCAGGTCTTAGGTTGTGTCACAAGATCCTTACCTCTTTCCTTGCTTTAGATTAGTTCCGAAAACAAACGGAAGAGAAGAAATCAACGGGATTTGAAGTTATTTTTATATCAATTTTAAAACAACAACAAACTTAACAGTAAAAATTGGGACAGATTTAAACTCTTAACAATTATTCAAAATCTAATTTTAAAATTATAAATTCCATTGGGTAGTAAATAAATTAAAAACAAAAAGTACAACATCTCATTTTTGCCGCCCCTCGGAATTTGCCGCCCTAGGCAACTGCCTACCCTGCCCCCCTCCCAACCCCCAGATCCGACTCTGAAAACACAGCTTAATAGTTTACAAACGTTACAAAGCAAATTTTTATAATATAAACTGAAAAAACTCTGCAAAATTTGTATAAAATCTTATCAAAATATATATGGCCTTATTTAGTGTGGTCCTATCAATTTGTACAATCATGTTTGGATAGGAGCTACGGGAAAACATCGAGTGTAGACAATATACCTCCTGAATGTACGGTAGTCTCATTAAAATGGCTTAAACTCAACTATAACGTTACTTTAGACTCTGACTAACATTTCAGTTTGTGACAGACATGTCAGTGTCAACGCGTCATAGTAAGAACTTTAATGGAAGATAATTTAAGTTCGGATGGAAGGAGCCGCAAGAAAATGCAATATTTTTGCGATTGTCATAGCAAAACATTTCTTTGTCCAGAATAAAAAAAAATATTGCTCCATTAGCAACGTTTAGTTTAATTTTCTTCATACAGTGATATCAACATTTGTTGAATATCTGTCAAGGGTGTTCTGTAATTTAATGACAACTTCTTGTCTTCATTTAAAAAGTTTGTCATCTAATGGGGCTACGCTCATGTCAGATATTCAACAACTGTTGATATCACTGTATGAAGAAAATTAAACTAAACGTTGCTAATGGAGCAATATTTTATTTATTTAAAAAAATAAGTTTTGTTATTAAAACTGCAAAAAACAAAAAAAACAAAAACCTACATCCCCACCTTAATGTGGGGTAGGTTAGCCAACATCCAACAATGACCAGCTATCGTTAGATTTAAATTTCAACTCTGGAGTAAAAAATTTTAACGTTTTGACCCAGTCGCATAAAAAGTTCTTTCTATGGCGGCGATCCTATATTCTATATTGCAAACTTACCTAAGATCTAGTCGTGGTAGTTGAAAAGTTGGTGATGTAATAAAGGTTAACTAGAATGTTTGTTAGCATCGTCTCTCTAAACTTTCTACGAACTCTTCATTGTTGTAGACAGATGTGTCCATAATCCAGTAGTTCTCAACCTTTCTCCAGTCTCACTTCTCTCTTAGGAGATGGTGGTGGCGCCTTATTCGAGCTGTTGTGTGTGTGTGTGTGTGTGTCTAACCTCACATTTACAAGGAGGAGGAAGGCAGGATTGAGAGGAAACCTACTTGTATTGGCGCGGTGAAGAAAACGGTTGACTTAAAAACACCCTCAGTACACTCGAGGATTCGAGCCCCGATGGGAATGTCATTTATACTACACTTTAAATTGAAACTCTTAAAAAACAACCTTTGAGTTACTTCATTACTGAGCTCAATGAGTGAGTGAGGGTTACGGTGTTGACAGTTACTTCATTACTGAGCTCAATGAGTGAGTGAGGGTTGCGGTGTTGGCAGTTACTTCATTACTGAGCTCAATGAGTGAGTGAGGGTT
>CABFWB010001864.1:124389-135326 GCA_902151455.1 Timema bartmani | reverse complement strand
AGTTAACCATGTAGTGTAGTTAGTTATGTAATGTAGTTAGCCATGTAGTGTAGTTAGCTATGCGATGTAGTTAGCCATGTTTTCGAGTTAGTGAGAAAGTAAAAGTAGACCCGCCGTAAACAATCACAATTTGACAACACCCCTCACTCCAAGATTAGGAACGTTTTATTTTGTGAGGACTGTACAGCTAGGATTAGGAACGTTTTATTTTGTGAGGACTGTACAGCTAGGATTAGGAACGTTTTATTTTGTGAGGACTGTACAGCTAGGCTGAGTGTAAAAGGCGAAGGTGTGAATGGGTTATCTAAATATGAAGGGTGGTCTAAACTGAGCTCCGTTTTTTTAAACAAACAGATCGACATTTCTTCCAAGAAGAGTGTGGGAAAAAAAGGTTCACTTTTCACATGTTACTTTGTAACGTGTTAATAAATTGTAAACAAATATCAATTAAGAACTTTTTTTGTAACAAAACAAAGAATAAAAATCGTCCAAAAAGTATTTTCTTTTTGCTATTTTATTTTTAGATTATATTAGAACTATATCAATACACCAAGTTAGGACTTAAGTTGGAAGTGGTGGAACCGAAAAAAGATAAGTTTTTGTTTTGCAGTTTTTATAGCAAAACTTTTTTTTTTGTTGAATGAAAAAAATATTGCCCCAGTAGAAACATAGAGTTTTTATTTTCTTCGCACGGTTATATCAACAGTTGTTGAATATCTGTCGAGGGTGTCCTGGAATTTAATGACAACTCTTTCTCTTCATTTAAAAAGTTTCTTATCTAATGCCACTATGCTCATGACAGATATTCAATAACTTTTTTTTTTGCGTATGGCATTACTCACATGGAAGGACATGACATCCAGTTCGCTTGCCTGTATGTAGACTATAGGCGTTACCCGCCTCTGTGGCGTAGTTAACTGACGCGCTGGTTTTGTGTCGAGTTAGACTGCCGAGGACGGAGAGATTGAGGTTCAAATCTCAGTCGGATGAACTGGGGTGTTTTTTTTTCCTAAATGGGTTTCCACTCTCCCTCCGCGCAAATGCGGTCTCACTTCCTCTATATTCAACCCTCCCGATTCCTTACCCATTAAAGTAATTATTACTTAAGCGTATAACCCGAACGGATAGTAAGACGCGGTGCTAAATATTAGTAGCCGCTCTGGTGGCACAGAACGTTGCCCGGGGTACACATAAGGAGGCTGTCTACACGTATCCACAAATGTGATGATGTGATGATAGTTAGTATGGAGATTTGGCCCAGTGGAAGTCGTCTTAGACATAACTTAAGTCTGTTTTACAAACCCCTGGTGACCGTTGGGATAATTCCTCTTAAGAGAAAGATACCAAAGGTACCGGCTGAAATTTGAAACCGGGACCCCAAGGTTCGTAACCAGGACACTGACCACTACACCACGGGGTCGGATAACAACTTTTGGAGGTTAACGTGTGAGGAAAATTAAGCTCTATATGTTTCTAATAGGGCAACATTTGATTTATTTGGGCCCAAAAAGAGTGTTGCTATATATAAAAACTGTAAAAAAAATTTTTTTTCTCGCGGCTCCTACATTCCCACCCAAATAATACACCTCATCCACTAGATTATTATTATTATCATCCTATATATTATTTCTGCTGTCAACATCCCTTTGTCTCAACTAATACAAAGACTACAGCGATGAATAAAGTATCAGTGGAGAGGATTTTTTACAGACTTCTGACATAGCAAACTCAGTTTACGTTAAAACACATTGCTTAAAATTTTGAGATGCAGCCAGGAATGGTAAACATTACACCAACTTTGCAAATTTTGAACACGATTTTTTTAAATTCCATCATGTTTGTTTCACAAACTTCCTTAGTAAGTTGGAGGCTTACATTTTATTCTTTCAATACAACTATGTTTTAAAATTATATTATTAAGTGCTCAGTAAATTTATCTAAACAAAAAATATTATTTTACCCGTAGTAATAATTTATGTTTATTGTTTTGAAATGTTTCTTTTAGGTACCATATAATATATTTTTATACTTTATAGTCCTTCACATTATGGCAAAGGCGAAAAAACCCACCGTTACTACTATCTAACGAGAAAGTGTTCAACTATGCCCAGTTAATATTTTCATGTTTATTTATTACAGGACGACCAGTCAGTCAACTTCGATGGTAGTTATTGATGAACGGCAGGCGGCTTATAGCGCCAAAAAAGGAAATAAACGTGTTTGGTGTTTAAAATAATAGTGGCTCTTATGATTTGTAACGTGTTACAAGTAACTCGTTTCATCTTAAGTTTGCCCGAGAAATTATGATTGAAAGAGCTGACGTGAAAACATAAACTTATCGATTTATATTATCTTTTTAAATACTTCTTTTTTTTTTATCCGAGGAGAAGTTTTATATAGGTAGGCCTACTTAAGAAATATAGATAAAGAAGAGAAGCATTCTTAAATCCGAGAATATATAGCAATATTTAACTCAGCACAAAATAAATAATACATTTTTACTAAATTAAGCCTACTTGATTGAAATTGTATATTTATGGAACATTACAAATTAAATTGCCGCGCAGATGTTTAGCTATGACACAATATTTAATTCTACAATGCGTTATTTCAAAATATGGTTCAGCCAAGATAATGTCGAAAGAATAGGGGTCTTTTTATTTAACAACCCTATAGTTTGAGCTTCGTTAATAAAAAACAATGTTTGATAATGTAACATTAATAACGAGTTTTTAAGCATATTTGCGTAGCTATGAAAAAGTGCTTGATAAAAAAGGGCTCTAGATTCAACCTTCCTTTAACTAATAGAGTAAGTTTTTGATAGACAGAAAACTTTACATTTCAAGATATTTGAGATCTAGCAGCAAGCTTTCTAGGGGCGAAAGAGAGTATAAGCTTAGACAGTATAGATAAGTAGTTCCAGAAAACGACAGATACAATTTTATTTTAAGCCATGTGTAGCCTGACAGCGATTGGTACTTTCTCGCTGACCAAGGCAGCCACCTTAACGACCAACCGTAATATGTGCATTTTTGGACGTTTCAGAGTGGAAATTTTTAACCCTTAAACTATATGTTTACAAGTCAATTTATACAAATAGGTTCATAGCAAATAGTTTTGTGTTCATTCCAGTAAACACCAAACTCGTGTTCTGTTAAAAGTTTTGTCAATATTTAATCTAAGGGCAACATCTGATTGGCAATATTTCGGCTACGAGCTAACCAGGCAGCCCTCTTAAATATCAAACAAAATACATTGGAACATAATTCTTTATTTTTGTAAACTAGCTTACAAGAAAATAATAATTATATACGTGAATCGTTGAGCAAAAAAAATTGATAAAGGTGCCAGGGAAATACCCTAAAAGCTAATAATAAGGTTGTAGGTTCCTAGAAGCAGTGTTTTTATACATGTATAGGATCATAGGCGCCAACTTATGTACATTATTGGGGAGGCCGGGCTCGATGGTTTCAATTTTATGCTAAAAATATTACATTTTCAAAGTCATGAGGGAGAAATACACTTCAAATACATTTTACGGTTTTTTATAGAATTTTTTGTAAGTATAAGTTTATAGAAGCTAACATAATAATGTCACCTAACATTCTGCAGTAACATACAATTTATTACGCAAACATATTTATAATAAATAGAACAAAATAATATATTTCATATAATTTGAACTCGACCTTTCTTATGAACATGTTTCGCAGAATAAAATTTCTGTCCCTGCCGGATCTTAGGAAACGATTATGCAAGATCTTATAAAGTTGTATTAAAAAAAATTGATTTATAACAAAGTCGAAATAAAAAACCTAGATCAAAGTCCCTCATAAGGGTTAAAAGATAATCCATTTAGATGGTATGCACATTAATATACTTCTTTTTTTAACTCGTAAAGCTACCACGATTTTGAATTAGACTACTCTACATTTTTACAATAAAAATGTTTGACAGTAAGTAAAATACAGTAATTATTATTTCCTAAAATATTAAAATTGACTTCTTTAATTTCTTTATTGTGATTGACTAGGCTACTACGATGATAAACAAAGACTGTTCACTGTAGGAAGGTTTCTAGGGTAAATGCTTTGAAAACATTCTCAGAAACTGTTCAATTAAGTCTTTACATTCACAAGGAATATAATGATTACTTCGAGTATTGGAATAAAATTGTATTAAAATATAATCCTAAAAGTAGTAACCTAACCTGTGGAGCGAAAAGAAGACCAACCTAGAAACCCCTTCCTACCGTGAGCAGCCTATAGTACCTACTTCCACCCTGCCAAGCATCACGTGGCTTTATTCACATCACCTCTATGGGATATATTTTTAGTAGGTTCTCTTCGGTAAATGATGGTTTCATATCGTAGTAGATATAAATTAACAAAGCAAAGCCGGAAAATAATATATACCAATTTAACGATTCAATTCTTAGGGAGGCCCAGCCCCCTCATGACAATTATTGGGGGGAGGGGGGGAACACTCGGGGGCCCCTTAGAGTCGGCGCCTATTTATAGGATGATTTATCCCCAACCCTTGGCTATATTTTATTCCCCAATGAAAGTCATCTGTATGGAGGTACAAAGATCAACTGTGTCAAGTTTGAGTTAAATTGGTCAATACGTTTAAAAATTACCGTGAGACATGTCCACCATAAACAGACAGACAGGCAGACAAAAGCAAATCGGTTGAATTAAAACGGAGAATTCGCTTCCCTCGTTCAATAAACCAAACCACATTATGTTTTTATTTGTTATTAAACTCTTACAACATTTGCTAGATCATCTATACAGGGAGCCTATTATATGACAGCGTAAGAAAAAAATGTCCACCCCAACTTGTGTTTTTCCCTCTTTCACCTAAGCAAGCGTGGGGCCCCCTTAAATGGCGGGGCCCTGTGCGGTCGCACTGTTTTCACATCCCTAAGGTTGGCCCTGAACAAATTTTATCTATATTTACCCCTAAAATTCAGACCCTATTTTTTTTCTATGAATATTGTACTGTACACAGTTACGAATCGGAAGCAAAGCCAACACAAGGACAGGTTTACTTTTTTTACGGGTAAAGTAGCACCAAGCCGCTTATCTTAGCTAATGTGCTGGTAATCGCTAATGAGCGATCGTTGTTTTCTGAAGCTCGCTAGTAAAACAAACGAAAAAAAAAAGGGCGATTAAACGAGAAGTGCATCTGTCGATATTAAAAAAAAAAAGGAGGGTGGGGTGAATAGATCTCTTTGTTGGACGCGACAAGAGTTCAGCATTAACGAACATGTGAGCACTCGAGACCGGCTACTAGAGCTTCCTTCTTATCCCGAGAGGTGGCTCTGCCGATCAGTGCTATCCCTCCACTAGCCATATAAAAAAAAGTAATGAACGACGTCGAAATATGATAAATAGATACAAAATATGGTACTATCCTAAAAAATCAATGATGTTTCACCAATTTTGGGAAAACCCTATCTTTGTCATGTTCCCTCCATTCTCCAGCACCTTCAGTTGGCCTTGAAACTTTGCGGATAGTGTTTCTCTTGTGACTTGGTTTGTTTGTGCTTTAAGAGCAGCTCAGTCGTAAAAGGTACGAGTGTTAGCATTAATGAAACATTTTAACGTAGTGGCAATGGTATCTTACAAACTAAAACCAAACAAAGTTGTAATATTGCATCCAATTACACATGAGAAACAGAAAACAAAAAATCCCGAGATAATTAAAACCTACTATGAAACCAAGGGCTACAACATTTTGCAGCCACTGTCTGATTAGTATTTTAAAACTGGAAAAAAAAAAAAATCTCATATTTTGAATGTCCAAACATGTATTTTTAATCAAAAGGGATGGGTTTAAGCAAATATTTCTCGAATCCGAATCTTAAATTTTCTTTAAAATCTCAAACCTTTAAAAATGTACAATTTTTGTTTAAGTGAAATTATGTAAATTTTAATTATAAAAGTTGTTCGCCGTTTGGTGCCACTGACAAAATTTTATATTTTGTTAATATGTCTATTGCAACACAAACAACAAAGAAAGCAATTTTTAAATTTTTTACATTAATTATATAAATACAATTTTGTTCTTTTTAATGATCTTGTTACTATCACAATTATACAAGTCTATAGGATTCCTTTTACCAATTGCTTCAAATTGTTTTTTTTAAGTCAAAGTCTTCATAATTATATTTCAGATGATTTTTTTCAAATTACTATCCATCTCAAATCTTTCTATACACCATAGGATTCGAGCCTCTCATATTATTATATAATATTATATTAAAATTATGAAAACTTTTGTGAGAAACTGTATTTTTTGTGAAAATATTTTCTTGACACCAAATTGCAAATTAATTAAGAGATTTGCAAACTCTTTATGCCATCGATCAACCAATGGATTTACCTTGTATTAATTCAAGGTAGATAAGATTAAAGGTGACATGATCTCAAGGGAGGTGGGGAGGGACAGGGGTTACTTTTACTGTTCAGAATCGACTGATAGGGGGACACTAGATTTTAGTAGCATGTTCGAATGAAAGTGATCAGACTTCCATCTAATTACTTTCTATGTCATTAGTAAAATGTTGGGGAGGGGTGGAGAGGGTTCTAATGAATAACTCATGTTTGTGTCAAGGATTATTGAGTTTCGCTTTATAAGCTCCAGATGTTGGTATGACTGTTTTTGTTTGAAGTTGCCTCATAACAGTGATATATTATATCACTGGTTTGGAGGTTACCAAGAAGCGTTCCACATCTGCGTGGTTTTTCAATAAAAAAAAAATAATTCGCAAGGATAGCTGGGCTGTTTGTAAACACACCTGAATTAAATTCTCAATCAAGAATAGGATTTTTTATGAAACTTAACTGATTTTAATTATGTTTAAATGTTTAGACTAACCTATTCCTACATTTAGTTAACTTTATGTAAAAATATCAACAACTAATTTAGCTTAATTTTACTAATCAAAACACTTTAAAATTAAAATAACAAACAAATAACAATTTAAATTGTTTAAAAAAATGATACCTTGATACTGAAATGATTTCCAGGCGTTTTTTTTATAATACATTATTGCTCTACCACTTAACCATTCATCGCTGAATCTTTCTTTTATATATTTTTTAACACAACCTCTTTTTACTCGTTCCAATTGTATGCAAATGTACTAGCTATGCTGTGTGCTAAGGATGAGGAAAGTTGAATTTAGAGAAAATGTACCCACATTTGCATGAAGGGAGAGTGGGAAACCGTCGAGGGGAAAACAACCCTCAGTACACCTGACTTCGGGATTCTAGCTCCAATCTCCTCGTCGTCCTAAGTCTACTCTTTGGCGAGTGTAAGAACATCAAAGCGGGTTTTTCTTTTTATATTTAGCTTGAGTTTTCAATTCGATTTCATAAAATAAGTTAATATTAGAAGATGGAAAAAATTTTTAGATATTATACATACTAATCCGACACCTTAGCTAAGTTGGTAGGGTGCCTTTTTACTAAGCTAGAGGTCCCAGGTTCAATTCCTGTCATGGCTGAAAAATTTATCATTGGAGAAATATGGGTTTACCCTTTCACAGTGATAAATTAATGGCTGGGGACTGGAGGTTGGTTCCTGTCCTAGTCTTAAGTTAGATTATAAGACATACGAAGCTATGATAGGCCTAGCAAGCTGGTAATGGAAAATATATGGCTTGAATAAAAAATTGACCCAGGCCACAGGCGGGAAACACTAATGGATGTATATACATATATACTATAAATACAAATTTATTTAGTTTAATCTAATTTAATTGTGAGATCTAATTTAATGGGTACACCTAAGCTTACATTGTCTGCGTCTTCTACTAAGATGATAGATAATTCATTATTAAATGAGAATAAGTGTGAATTTAATGCAGGAGCGAAGGAATGTTTTTGGTTTCAAGATATGGGGGTGAGCCCAAATTAAACTTATGGTCCCTTCAAAAATGAAATTGACCACCTCAGTAAATTTGGGTATGATTCAGACACTGTTGCCCCAAAAACATGCGCAAGGCCATTTTGTCAGAAATTGCTTTTATTTAAACTAAGGAATTGGTAGGTTTTCCTCGATATCAGGAACCTTTGGCGACCATCTCAAATTTTTAGGAGGGGTGAGGATTAACGGGTGTGGGAGGGGGTTGAGCCGGCAAACCCCTAAGAGGTAGCCTTCACTTTGTTACTACACCCCTAATTTCAGTGAACAGAGACAGACGATTAATTATTTCATATTAATAATTATTTTTTGAGATTTGTAAGTAATTAGATTATGTTGCTTGGTTATACAGAATGCCCAAAAAATATCTTCACATTGGCAGCATTTGTATTATCGACTTGATGATTTTCAAATCACTAATGATGCTTATACTGAACATTTAAAACATTGTTACTTGAATAAAAAAAATACTTTGGGTTTTTTGTGTTTACATTTCGTAGATTGGTGATTCTTTGTGTGTTAATACTTAGTATATATTTAATCCAGTATCAAACTTCTAAATATAAATTTTGGTCATCCTGTATATTAAGGAAATAATGGAGTGGTTCTTAACATTTTTCCTTAGCACCGCGTCTTACTATCTGTTCAGCTTATACACACATGTACTAATTATGCCAATGAGCTAGGGATAGGGAAGATTGAATTTAGAGGACGTGTACCTGCATTTGTGTGGAGGGAGAGTGGAAAACAATTTTGGGGAAAACCACCCTCTGTACGCCCGACCAGGATTTGAATCCCGATCTCTTTTGTCCCTGGCAGTCTAGTCGAACACAAGAATGACGACTTAGACCACGTGGCTGCCAAAGCAGGTGTCTCAACCTTTCTTTGTGTTGCCGACCACTTCCAAAGTTTTACCAAGAAGCTGCAGATCATCTGCATGCTGATTTTGGAACAGTTTTTCGTGAGGTCCTCTGAAACAAAAATACAATGGAGATTTGTTTTTGGGTTGCATTGGGATATATATGCGTCGATAAATAAATGAATTTAACCAAAATCAATTACTAAATTAATTATATAAGGTTTGTTTGGATGGGACCTCCTCTGTGGTCTAGTGGTTGGAGTTCCTGGTTACAAATCTAAAGGTCTTGGGTTTGATCCCCAAATCCCAGATTATTTTCTGTGTAATGGGGGTGTGGAGGGGAGGGGGGGATGGAACGAGGTGAACTCAACCTCATTAGGACAAATGAAGAGGAACTACTTGGAAGATAGATAGTGGCTCTGGTCTAGAAAACTGAGATTAATGGCCGTAGGGCTCGTTGTGCTGACCATATGACACCCTCTATTCGCAAAACTTTGCCACTGACATCGCTAACGGTGGTGGTAGCTCAGTCTGTATAGCTTAATTGCAAGCTCAAGCGTGGAGTTTTTTTTTTGTTTTGGTTGGATGAAATATTTTATATTCAGTCCAGTTTTCATAGTAAGAAACTTTTAGAAAATACAAACATTATTTTTCAGCTAGAATTGATAACATTTTAATGTATTAGTATTGTTATTTTATAGGTATTGATAATATCTAACAAAAGTGACAGATTCAGATCAAATGACTCTATGTATGAATACATGAATGTAGATATAATAGCTTTCCTAGATATTATATTAGAAAGGCACTTCCTCTGAAAATTGGACTGTGCAAACATTTCTAGTTTTGGAAATCACAGTGTGTTCAAAATTAGCACCGCCAACCAATTTCTATAGCATCATAGAATATATGTTAGGAAGACTCAGTGATGAGGCGTGGTAGTATTCAGTACTACCACTAGTAGCAATTTAAAATGTGATATATATATATATATTCAAACAAGAGACTATGGTAAATGTTCTTTGGACTCACTATTGTCAATCTTTAAACGTAAAGCATGACCAGTGTTTCCCCAAAACGAGGCTGGATACAAGACCTGTTGGAAACATACAGAATACGCATGTGCAGCATTTAATGAAGATAGTTGAGAGCGCAAGAAAAAGGAGATTCGTTAGCAATATGGAGTGTGGTTACATTGCGAGGTTGGACTAAGCCATCGACCACACTAAAGCCATTTCCTCCCGTTAGATCTTAATTCATATTTATTTTAATTTCAATATCGCTGTTAAATCTCATTTATTCTTCAATTGACCAATGATTACCACTTTTTATTGTGTTTTGGTTTGAGTGAATCCTTGTTCATTTCTTAGATTTACAAAGGAAAATAATACATTTTAAAAATTTAGAGAAAGGTGAATGTTTTACGATTTAGGTACGTGGTAATGCCGGGCTCAAGGTTAACTTAACATTCGAGTAATATAAATAAACTTATTGTGTGCAGGATTCACGTAGTTTAACAATTACAAGCTTTAGCAAAATATATAACGATGAATTTGAACTGTTTGAAAATTTTTTGTTGATTAAAAATTGAACTGATGCGGTTAAGACTAATTATGCTTCAAGCTATTGCGAAAGCTGCTTACCTAAGCTATAAAATAAAATTCAGTAAGAGGCTAAGACATTCTGGTGTTCACCAGATGTGAAACAACAAACTATATTGAACAAGTCGTCTGCACACCATAGACAAACAATGAAATACTAAATAAAATTGTCGGCATAGCTCGCAGTGTGATTAGCTAGCAGGAACATTTTATACACTTTACATAAAGTAGTGTAACATAAGGTGAAAGTTATCCCTTTAAGAACTCATACGTTATGTAAAGGTCACGTTACATGAACATTAAATTTATTGTGAATCCAGCATAGCACTTTCTTCAAGGGCACGCTTCGTCACTTGAACTACAGATCTAATGAACACATTTTAAGGACAGTTAAGGTCAATTATACAATAACTGGAAGGTTAAGGTAATTTATAGTTTCTTTTATTAATGTTTTAGTTTTTAGTTTTTATATCAACCCGCTTTATTATATCAAGTCTTGTAGTTTTTATTTGAGCTTTTTTTTTTTCATAATTTTTTTTTTT
>CABFWB010001864.1:112729-124377 GCA_902151455.1 Timema bartmani | reverse complement strand
TTTTTTTTTTTCATAATTTTTTTTTTTAGAAACTGTTAAAGTCAACCCTAAACAAAATCTATAAACATATTTTTACATTCAATTATTAATCATTGATCATTCAATCTAAAACGCTAATCAATTGTCTTACAATTATTTTATTTGCATTCAATTAGTTTTCACATTTTACTTCTGAAGGAAGCGCTTAGGTGTTTTTTTTATGGTTGTAAAATAATTACTTTTTTTTTATTTTAAAATCTATACAGTAAATTGAATTCATTTAAGATTTTATGAATTTTAACAATACCAACAGTTATATATATATATTATTTCTAATTTCTTTATGTCATATGGAACTTTTTTCTTTCATTTTCTTTGGGTTTTTTTTTAAACGTACAAACTTATACACTGTACTTGACATGAAAAATAACTTCATCAAACAAATTTTCTATTACCGCTGTGACAGAAAAACACACTATATTTTTTTTTCTAAATACATTTTACAATTTTTTTAAAGCATTCTTAAACAACAATTTAAACCATTTCAAAACACAAGTCCATCGCAGACTCTGTCTTAAAATATGAGTGAGGAATAACCCTGGGCACGGGACGACTCCTGGATAACTCAATGATAAGAGCATTGGAGAACTGAGCCAAGGGTCCCTAGTTCAATTCCCATGTCCAGGTGTTACTTTTCAATTTAAGGAACATTTCAAAACATATGAAACACCTCTAATACCAATTAGGTTGTTACATCGATGTTCAAAAAAGATGAACGATCAAAATAATGATGTAAAGACCTTAATTTCCACTAGGCCTACACAAAATGTCTAAAATAAATTATATTTAAAATAGTATTCGGGGTGTATATCAATTAGACTTTTTTTTTTTAAATACTAGAACCAGCTAAGCGACTTCAATATTTTAATACAGTAATGAGTAAACAACTTCTAGAAACAAATACATCATATGAATGTGTATTTAATTTTCAGCCCCGATACATTATTTACTTTACCTTAACAATGATGTGTAAAAAGCATAAAAATAGCAAGTTTGACTCCTTAAAACTCGTGAAATGTAATGATTTGAAATCATTGAATCTCTATTTATAAATTATAACTTATATACTTGCTAAAATTGTGCAGTAAAATTTTTACTGTCGAATGACGTTAAAGTTCCTATACTTATATTAAATTATCAAACGAATATAATTTAAAAATCATAAAATGTTAATAAAATGAAAATATTTATAATTTTATACTGATAGTGCTCTATTTAAAAAAATCATTTTTGGCTTTGTATACATAGAAGAAGGTAAAGGAACATTTGTGACCCTTTACACTGCTGCCACTAGACCAAAGAAAACAGATCACTACTGCCAAAATTCTATACTTAATTTTTAACCCTTTAATCATTTGATCTTAAACCTTGCATGGACTTTTTTTTTCAAATAGAAAAAAATATTATGCCTCAAAATTTAATAAAAAATAAGGTTTACTTTAAAAAATAGTTGAATTACTTTTTTTGATTGTTAAGATTTAACTGTCAACCTTACGCCTCAAAATTCATAGAAAGAAAGAGGTTTACTTTAAAAAAAAATAGTTAAATTACCTTTTTTGACTTGCTAAGATTTAGCTGTAAACCTAATATTTAATCACATTTGGCTGTGTAATACTTTTTTTTTTTAGAATAACTTGAAATAACTGTACATTTTCCAAATATATTACAACTCGATCATGTTACAGATGATAAGGCACTGAAGATTTTGTTTTTGTTGTAAAAAAAACTCCACCATCAATGGTTCTCAAATTTTAGAGGCCCCCCCTCAGCCAAAATGTGAAAGTACCATTTTTCCTCGCGCTATTTCTTGTAGAACCACATATTAACTACCTGTTTGGGTAATATGCCTAGGTACTAACTGTGTTAATGTGTTAAGAATAAATAAGGTTTAATTTTAGAGATAGTTTACTTACATTTTCGTGGAGAGAAACAGTGTGGAAAACCACCGGGATTCAAAACCGGATCGCCCTGTCATCGACAGTCCAGTCTATTAAGAGAGTGACGCCTTAGACCATTTAACTACCAAAGCGAGTTACTTTTTTTTTGTCATCCAAGGCGTTATTTGAATATCCACATCTACGTACTTTTCATTTTTCGACCTAACGAAAGGACATCAAAAATCTTTATCCACAAAAAACAACACAATATTGTTTTAAGTACCAGTTATTAATTATCAACCACTTAACTGTAAATGGAATAGCAAAACATAAATTACTGTGGACCATCAAAATATTCTATTCAGAGATGCTATAGCTGTAGGACCATATTCCTGGTAGAGTGATAATCAATGTTATAAAATATAAAATTAAGATAAGGATATCGGGATTTGTATCCCGGTCGGGTGGATTGAGCTTGGTTTTTTTTCCTAAATGGTTTTCCACTCTCCCTCCACGATACTATTAGTACACTTCCTCTAAATTCAACCTTCCTCATCCCTAACTTATTAGCGTAACTAGCACATATGCGTATTAGCCGAACAAGTTGTAGGAGGTGGTGCTAAAAATAAATAAATATTAAATTCCTGCTCTAAAATGCATCTTTAATACATCTGGTTTGGTAATAAAATGTTATGCTCCCGAAATTACATTGCGCTCCACTAGCGCTATGAGGTATATACGCCTCACAATCTGAGAACCTCCGATCTATGGAACTTTAAGGAACTGCTATTTCTGGTAGAACTGCGCACCATTTTACACGTATTGGTGAGTCTTCATTAGCTCAAGTGATATGTCTACGTGGTGGTTTGGCAAGGTCCAATTTGAATATGCTTTCTTACTTTGTAAAAGTAATAAAAAAATGATGAAACATAAATTTTAGGGGTGGGACCCTAAAATCCTCTAATCCTTAGTTATGTTCGAGATTTGAGAAAAAAAATCTATATTTATGTGGTTTTTATTTTCTGTATTTTAAATAGCTATTTGTTTTAGAACTTTAATACTGCTTATTGATAATCCAGGCTCAAAGTTAATGCAGGAAAAGCTTAAAAATTAGATTCCAGACCGTTGATTTGACACTTAACTGAAATAATGAATGTATTTTAGTAAAAAAAAAGCTAACATTTAATTAGTATTTGTCCTATACCTTAGCTTAGTCATTAGTGTATCTGTATACTAAACTAACGATCCTGGGTTCGATTCCTGGCATGGCCGAAAATTTCATCATTGGTGAAAAGTGGGTTTACCCTTTCACAGTGATGAATTAACGGCCGGGGAATGAATGTTGTGCCTATCCTAGGTTTAAGTTAGTTTATAAGTCTTGTGCTAATATACAATCAGTAGGTTCATAAAGTTCACGTTAAATACCTCGAATAAACAAATGAAAAAAAAGTTACTATTTCTACTTTCCATTATTTTTCTAATTTACTATTAGTTCATAAATTTTTCTGGGATTCGGAATTTTAAGATAAAGTGAAGATTCTGATTGGACCCATCAATAGTTAATATAATTATTTAAATGCCGTACTGAAAGAATTTATAGTTAATCTCAATAAAACTAATTTTAAAATTAAAAACACTACACATCAAGCTATCTTTTATATAAAAGTTCTATATTTATATAAATATATGTTATTAAATAAAAGATATATAGGTATATATTATATTTATAGCTTTTAAATAAAGTATATATGTTTTATTTAAAAAATATGTATATACATTATCAGAGCGTTTTATTACCTGAAAAACCACCTGGGGCTCAAACCCTGATCTCTCCATTATCAGCAGGTCAGTTTAACATGAGAGAATGACGCCTCAGACTGTTTGACTTCTAAAGTGGGTTAGGTAATAATTAACTGCTTATATTATATTTTATGAATGACAATTTTCCTTCACAAAGAAAAAAGTCAAATAACCAAATGAAACTGTCCAAAACCATCTGGCTACAAATCCATTTCGCTTGAAAATGACTAGTTAATGTGAATTAATTATGATAATCACCGATTAATATAATCTATGAATGGAAGAAGCCAAAGGAAAGAATCGGGGATGACTTGTGTGTCGTAAGCCAGGTATGATTAGGACTGTGCCTGTAAATTGTCTATTCCCTCCCATCCATTATCCATTTGACCAACCACACACACAGTAATGTAGTGAGCCAATGTTTGTGTATTTTTTTCTAAGGATGTTACCTACTTGGCGACGTAGCTGCAAATCTAGATAGTATTTACTTTTTATTCTACAAGGTTTAAGTATATAACCTTGAAACAAAAGTCGTAAATTCTTGAATCATTCTAAAAATAACCATACATTTGTCACAACATCATTCTTTGATCTTGAAGTAGTTATTTTCTAAATGTATTTATTTAAATTGTCTACAATTTATTCTATTTGGTTTATTCAGGAAAATGGCCAGTAGTAACCTTTGTGCTGGGATGTAGATTAAAAAAGAGTTTGTATCTAACTAACGCAGGGAATACCAACCTTTTTGGTTTGGAGGAACCCTTAAAATATTTCATAGGACCTGGGGGAAATTCTACCTGGCTGACATATGTTATGTTCAACGGGGGTAAATTAAAAAATATACATGTAAGCCAGCATGGTTGGTAAATATTAATTAACCCGTACTTATAATAAAATATCTCGAGATTATTTATTCACTATTTATATTCACTAATTACTATATCTCGGTACATGAAGCTGGCTTATCAATAATTGTTTTAACCTCGCATTTAACATTATTTATTGCACTCTTCTCTTTATCTTCTATAGATACACGAGTACTCTTAATATATTTCTATATTGTTCAAAAATTATGGGCAGATAAATAAAAAGCGTTTCTCGAGGAACCCCGGTGTTGGTTGGGTGTCGCTGATTTAGTGTGATAACCCTTTAAGTGCTTGTGAGCGTCATGTTACGATGCATACAGCTTCACAAAATACCTCCAATTCAAATCATCAAAGGGCAAGATTCATGCCAAAAGGGAAGAAGTAATTTACTATTAAAGTCCTGTGAAGCCTGACCTCTACTGGCAATGTCCCACAGGCCACCACTGGATATTGCAACGTATGAGCCGGAAGTGCCCGAACCTTTGGATCCCATTGCCAATGCAGATATTCAGTGTCTTATCATCATTAAAAAAAAAAATTAAAATATCATCTTAAGACTAATAAGATAACCACACTATTTATACACCATCTAAAATTAACAAAGTTGATAGTTTTGATCAGTGTGTGCATTGTCTTTGTGCGTTTTCATCCATTCACTCTTTTGTCACTGTATCATTCATTTCTTCCCTTTTTAACAACTCCATGCGATATTAGTTGTATAGTAAAGTTTTACCAAGAAGAATCATAATGGTTATTTATTTGTTTACTTTGAAAATATATATACATTTTTACTCTTTTTATGTGTTAATAAAACTGAACACATATTTTTGTAGTAAGAATATATTTTATGAAGAAATAATTTCGGTGATTGCTGTAGTATGTGAATGTTAGGGGGTTGCGAAGCTTCGAAAATGTCAACTTCACTTCAAATATTTGTTTGTTAAAAACTTTGATTTGAAAGTAAAATTTCTGACTCGACAACTACGAAACTTTGCCAAAAAGAATAATAATTTAACGTTAAGGAAAACACACATTTATGTTTATTTTTTTAAATTATCTGATGTTATTTCCATAAAAAATTAGTGTTAGTGCAAATAAAAAAAATCAGAAATAATTATATAATATTTTGGGATGATAACCTAGTTTATCAATTTTAAGATGAAATATATTAATAATTTTCGGAATAAAGCAGTTTGTAAATGATATTTAATACTTAAATTTATATTGCTATTCAGAGTATAATATTTTCATTTAACACTAAACGTCTTTTTTAAAATATTCAAACTTTGATTTAGCTTTGTTTCAAATTGAAAAAGTGTATTTCGCACATTCATAGTGAATGTTTTTTACTTGTTATGTAATATAAAAGTTTCACTCCAGCTCATGTGACTAAATCAACTACTAAATTATACTAAACTAATATTTTATCAGCATGGACATTAAAAGTTGGCACTGCATTAGAACAACATAAATTAGTTGTGATTAAAGAAAACATTAAAAATAATTTGTAAAACCATTTTCAAAATCTACTTTCTTAAAATATTGCACTCAAAGATTAAGTAGTTTTAAAGGGAATTTTATTGAACTTTCTTAACTGCCTATATTTTTAGTTATTTTAACTTTAATCGGTAGAATACAATTTTCTGGGTGTTAAGTAATATTTTAATTGCATTCTGTTTATACTAATATATGACTAAACTTTATAAAACGAAATGATTTCAAAAGTCTTGACAAAAATTTACATTTTAAAAATATGTTTGGCTGTACATAAAGGTTTATTATCTTTTTCTGATCGAGAATACAAATTTTGAACTTGAAGTTGATCAAATTTGAGATGTATGATTATTAACATAATAACCTCATTTCTATTTTTTTTTAGTTCAATTTTACAATTTTTTACTCTTATAAAACTACATTTAAACAACAAAAATCATTTTATTAAGTTTCATAACTATTAATATAAACTCAATTATTTTCAAAAGTGTGGTATTGCAAAAGATTCAGTTGCACCAACCTGGTAAAATTTATTTTTAAATTGTATTTTAATTAAAAAGTTGAAGATGTTTATAAGTGGGAATGTGCGAAGTCCAATCTCTTGATTCGATGCAAAGCCGAATCGAATAATATTAAGTATTCCCTTCCCAAAGCCAAATTAAAGTTTGAATTATTATTGAAAAATTAAATTTTAATCTTCATACTAGTATAGTTTTGGACAGGAAATATAATTTATACAAAGTTATATCGTAAAGCTATTTAATATAGTTTGGGTGTATAATGATAATTAAAGTTAAATTTTGTTTACAAAGCAAAGTCAAAATTGATGAGTATTCAAATTGAAGTCGAATTCGATTTTTGAAGCTTCACACACTCTTTTTTAAAAGGAAAATTTTCAAAAATATTGGTTGCTAAATTATATCGTCCAATTACAATGCTTTAAGGTATAACATTTACTTGACATTAAAAGTTTCCATCAAAACCATCGCATCTTCAATTAAACTTTCTTATTGACATACAATTAAGTTTTTTTCTCAACATTCTATTTACAAATAACATTTAACAATATAGTGATGACAATTTCTTACATAATTATTCTATGTTTTCAATAAACACTTGTAAGTTAAAAAAAAACCATTGAACTGTAGTTGAAAATTTGTTTAAAATCCCAAAACTTAGTACAATTTTTTCTCTATATTTTAAATGTCTAAATATCCTTCATGTCAAGTATTCAAAAAGATGTGTTCTTAAGAATAGCTTTTTTTTCCCTAATCAAAAGTGTGTCCAAGTTTTTAATGTCTTTGAACTATTTATAGTTTTCTCCCCTCCCTTTTTTTTTTAGAACTTATTTTAAGATGGGAGAAACGTGTGGTCTTTTTTCATTTAGGAAGAACTTCATTCATTCATATTAACTAGGCTCTGGCAGCTACTAAGTAGCTAAAAGTTGGTAACTGTGGTGACCGTTTTCTAGAGAAAGTTTTCGTTCTTCTTCGAGATGAGGCGGACCAGCGTTAGCATCAAAACTAAGACGAAGCTGTTTTTTGGTCAATTTCTTTGCTTTTTTGGTGTTTGGAAGTTGAACATCCGAGGCACTTGCGTCAGCCGACTTTAATCCAACGGTCGATAGAGTATTCGAGGGCAGCGAGCCATCTGAAAAAAAATTTATAAACTTTAACTTGTCAGGACGTCTTTATTACTGATCCTGTTTCTCCAGGTAACAACTAGTATTCGCTCCTTGGCCTCCACTTTCCTGGTCTCTCTTACATACAATATCCAGGTATGCAACAGAAATCTGGACATTGGATGTAAGACAGAAAAGAAAGGCGGAGACCATGGGAATGAAGTTCGTGAAGAGCTGTTACCAGAAGAAATAGGAATAGGAACAAGGAAGACATTTGGGCAAGAGTTGAGCTATATGGGGTCTATAGAATACTAGAGGAAGCAAGGGTGATATGTTATGATCATGTTATGAGGATGTTGAAGTACATGAGAGAGTAGAGGAAGCAAGGGTGATATGTTATGATCATGTTATGAGGATGTTGGAGTACATGAGATAGTAGAGGAAGCAAAACTGAGATGGTATGAGCATGTAATGAGGATGTTGGAGTACATGAGATAGTAGAGGAAGCAAGGGTGATATGTTATGATCATGTTATGAGGATGTTGGAGTACATGAGATAGTAGAGGAAGCAAGGGTGAGATGGTATGGGCTTGTAATGATGATGTTGGAGTATATGAGAGAGTAGAGGAAGCAAGGGTCATGTAATGAGAATGGAAAAGGAAAGGATACCAAGGAGGAGATGGAGGAGCTGATAATGGCAAGTGTGCAAGTGAGAGGAAAATAATGGACAAGAGTTAAATAAGGGAAGAAAAGTGATGGGAGGAAAGAGTAAAATGGAGGCACTTTACTAAACAGACCCGGCTACAGGCTGGAAGCAGTTTTTTTTTATATAGCACCACATCTTACTACCCATTTGGGCTATACGCTCTGGAAACAGTTGAAGATGATGATTATGAAGATGATGATTAAAATGATGATGAAGATAAAATATAGAAAAGGGTCCATCTATTTACCAAAGCTCTCTTTTTGAATTTATCTATTAGTAGAAATTATATTAAAAAAAAATTGATATACATACTGCAAGAAACTAATATTTTTTAGTCAGCACTGATAACATTTTATTAAAGTTGGGTAAAATACACTATTTTATGAATCCGAAAATTTGACCTAGGAGCCCCGACTCACCAATTTGAATTTTGGAAAAAATTATGAACATAAAAGAAAGTATAAATAGCTAAAAAAAATTATATTTGTTTTAATACATTAATTATATCGTTCAAACATTCCGTTGAGTGTAGATTTAACGGCCTAGGATCTGGCTGTTAAGTTTGTCCCATAATTAATTCTGGTCTGGACCATCAATAAATAGTGTTAAGGCTCTGAAACAAATTTGAATTAATTAAAAAACCTCATCTTTAACTTGTTGTACTGGAAGAAGTTACCAGAAAGATGGATAGAAACATATAAAATGGAATGAAAATGATATGGCTTTTACAAGGAAAAGAAGAACACAGTTCACACTTTACATTGCTGCCGCTGGACAAAGAGGTGATGGTAGCCTATTGAAGAAAATCGGTCACTACCGCCCAATCCCCTGACCTAAGTTTCATTTGTAACACAATATTTTTTTTATATACGTGAACAAGAATAAAACATATGATCATTTCGGAACTTTAATACATATTGTAGAATAATAAGTTCAACTTGATAACTTTATCAAGTTTATTGATAATTACAACCAAACCAAATACTTGTGTTAACTAAACTATTAATTATAAATATAAACGTGTGGGTGAAACTCGCACCCCCACGCGAAAAGCCATAAATTATAAATGCTGGTGACACATATTTGAAGACAACTATCGGACAAATTCCTCAAGAGATGTTCTCTGTTTCTCAAAATTTTGTTCTTGAAACTGTGCCTTGAAAACCAATCAGAACACAGCTATAATCAGATGACAGAATCAAATAGCTAAAGCTATTATATTTGTTTTAGTGAGGATTTACTCGCATCTAGATATCACACAGTAGCCTCAGGGTGCCTATTTTTAGTTTCGTACAAGTACCGACATTCCTCTTACATTTTCACCCTCTTAGAACATGCTTTTAGGTCAAATTTTAGCTCATAGTACCTTAACATTTAAAATTTAATCTTATACGTTCTATTGAAGCTCATCAGGAAGGAGTGTGTAAGTGTGCAACACAACTTCCTAAAAGAGGAAACAAAAAATACAGAAGGGAGAAAAGGGAAATTGGTAAAGAATAATAGGACACTTCGAGAGGAATATGTAAAAGGAACAAATAATACGAGGGCTCCATTTTTTAACTTGTAATACATTTTTTATAGTTCTTGTAAAAACCCACCGTTTCTTGTCCATCTCTGTGTCAGTGTGGAAGTAGAAATGTCGTTGTCGAGGTTCGGGTGGAAGAATTTCAAAGACAAACCTTTTCCCGCCAGCGGTGGAGTTTTGAATTCTGTATCCATGGAGGCACACCATCCCTGAGAATGGATCATTATGGTGACAAGGATGTTTATCATAGGTATCATTACTAAAATAAAAATGGTACAACACAATTGTACAACATTTCTCACATAGTGTATTACAGCTTGGAACCAAAATTTTCAAAAACAGGTTTTTAGTAAACTAGTCTTTCATAAGTTCACTTCAGAAAAAAAAAAATGGTTAATTATCATAAACACTACTGTACCCAAATAAAATTCCAAACAAAATTCTTTAAATTATTTTTAAGAAATTTAAAATAAGAATCAAATAACCAAAGCTATTATATTTGTTTTAGGGAGGATTAACTCGCATCCAGATATCATATTCCAAAAATTGAAAAATTACACCTGGACACGGGTATTGAACCTTGGACCTTTGGCTTAGTATGTCGAGTATGTCAATGCTAAAACCACTGAGCTATCTGGGAATAGCCCCTTGCCCAGGGTCATTCTCCACTCATATTTTAAATACAAGTTTGTTTGTAAATTACCCCTAAATAATTTATATTTGTAAACATCAAAATATATTCTTATTTATCATGATAAACAATTTCATATATTAATTTTGAACTAGATGTTTAATATTTTCAAAAAATTCCAAATTTTCTAAAACTTATCATAAGTAAAATACCCTTAGACAAATTTTCTATAAAAATCAATAGATGCCAGAGGTATTCTTATTTGCAACCGCCTCTGTGTTATAGTGGTCAGAGTTCCTAGCTATGGGTCCAGAAATCCAGGGTTCAATTCCCGGTAAATCCAGATTTTATGTGAAGCAATTGGTCTGGAACGGAGTCAACTCAGCCTCGTCAAGACAAAATGAGGAGCTACTTGAGTGAAAAAAAGTAGCGACCCTGGTCTAGAAAATTGAGGTAAACGACCGTAAGGTTTGTTGTGCTGACCACATGACAGCCTCTATCTGAAGAAGTTGGAACTATCTTAAACAAAAGACATCGGTCGCTCTGTCGGTATAGCTCAATTGCGGACTGATGACATTGAGTTTTTTAAAGGGATTATTTATAAAAAATGCATGAAGACATTATTTAGTTGGCCTGGCATTCCTATAGCTGCCTACCTATTAGCTTCTGGCAATAAATGGGATATATATTTAACACTACCAAGAGTTTTACGTCCTAAAAAACTACTACATACACCGAAATAAAACCTCATTTGATCAAACAATCATCTTACCAAGAGCACTGTCTGATGTACCATCCTTATAGAAAAAGAGGCAAGCGTCTTTTAGAACACAGTAGCGTCTTTTCCAAGACTTCCACTTCTCGCCGAGTTTCATGAGGTAACCGAAACAGTCTGGCTGTTGCACTGCGCTTGGCGAAAGCTTTAGGTTACGCTTGCTGATGTCCAGCCATTCGTCCATCTGCATGCATTGCAAGTTGCGTGAAGACAAGCCAACATATAGGTCACAGACAGATGTGTTAGAACTGAAAGAGCTTTGTTAACAGCACTATTAATTCCATGCTTTTTTTTTTTTTTTTTGCAACTAATGT